>CABHPP010104705.1:0-41507 GCA_902168425.1 Peromyscus attwateri
TATAGTGGTATTTTATTTGTGCTGAAATGTGATTTTTATTTGTATGTTAATAAATAAAGTTGCCTAGGGGTCAGAGCTATTAGCAAGCCATAGGGAAAGCCAGGGCGGTGGTGGTGCACGCCTTTAATCCCAGCACTTGGTAAGCAGAACTAGGTAGATCTCTGTGTGTTCAAGGATACAGCCAGCATTGGAGACACACGCCCTTAATCTCAATACCAACCATAGAAGACCTGGAGGTCTGTACAGAGAGGCAGTGACAAGGCAGTTACGTAGTTGGGTTTACAACCAATGAGAAGGAAGAACAAGAATTCTATTTAAAGACAACGCACAGGAAATACCTCCCTTTTTTGGGAGAGGTCTCTTGGCAGGAGAAGCTAGCTGGTGGAAAGCGGGTAAGGCTCCTAGCTCTGACCTCTTGGGCTTTCATCTTTACATTGGCTCTGTGTTTCTTATTTAATAAGGCAGTTGGTTACATCTACAGTATGTTGGTTAGAAATTGGAATGGTACAGGGAGTTTGGCAAAGTCTGCCATATCCTCCTGGCATTATCTGTAGATCAGGACATAGAACTGGATACAGACACAGTAAGATAATTCTATGCTCTCTGCTCTCTTGGAAATCCCAGAAGGTACAGAATCAATAAGGCCCCATCCATATTGAAACCAATGTATTCCACTTCAGTAGATTCAAGACAGATTCCCAATGAGAAATCTGGTTTGCACAACTCTATTTCAGGTTGTAGTGCAGAATCTTGCTAGTCTGTTTACTGTGATCCAGATAATATCACAGAGATGACTGTGTTTATGTGTCTTCTTGCTTGGGCCCAAAAGTCAAGCATTCTCACTGTTCCTGTGATGATGTTTGTAGATGAAAATAACACCTAAATCATCAAAAGGAGCACAAGTAGGTGTCCTTCGTAAGTATGAGTGGACCTCACATAATCACTTAAAGGTCTGAGAGAGGAAAGGGCTTGTCATGCCCAGGAAGAGATTTCTCTTTACTAATGGCCTTTAATCTGGGCCATTAGTTTACTTCCTAGATTCAGTTTTGAAAAGAAAAATGGTGTCCTAATTATCCATCATTCTCAGTTATCTGCACATCTTGTGATGTGTCCTTTTCCATAATCACACAAAAGATTATTTAGAATGCATCTCTTCTAGGTGTGCATATATGTGTGTATGCATAAAATCAATAGGATTCATATATATCAGTATTAAATATAGATTATAAATTCAATCTATTTTTGACTTATGTCTATTGGTCAGTCTGTCAACTTACTATTCCTCATCTATCAACTCATCATTTGCCTTTCTGCACATATATATTAATCAATATGTTTGTGTATGTAGACACATAGATACACTGAAAAATAAATACTTTTGTTGATTTTTCTTCCTGAATAATAAAATTAGCTTTACTTTTATCTATTTGTGATGGCTATTCTTAGTGATCAGCTTGACTACATCTGACATTAACTAAAACCCTAGCAGTTAAGAATACCTGTGAGCGAATTTTTCTTAAATCATTGAAAGTGGGAAGGACACCTTTTGTCAAGGTCTTCAATCTGGACCATACCTCTTGGTGTCATTCTATAGAAAGAATATAGAAGAAGGAACCTTTGTCTTTTTGTCTGATTGTTGTCACCATAGCTGGCAAGTTCATTCTTCACTGACATTAGAATTTGTTTCTGATGTATACCTAAGACCTGCTGAGGCATCTAGTCATTTACCTCCTGTGAGATCAGTACAAGTCAAGGGAATTTGAGGTTAGGTGTCACTCTACACTTGGAGACATGAATCACATCCAAACAGCCACACTTCATTTCTGACTACTTGATTAATATGTATAAAATATAGGTTTAAATAATAAAAAAAATACGGTGCTGTAGCTGCTACTAATGGGGGGGGAGGTGAAGTGTATCAGAATTAAAAATAGCAAAGTACCTGAGGATCAATGTACTGGAGAGAATATTCACTGAGCAAGAATGGTTACTGCATCTGGTTTCAACCTTTACATTGACTTTTGTTAAGACTCATAAAATTGTACACCTTAATCTTGCCATTTCTGAGTTCACACAGCTGGACCAGTTACTCCTATGTTTCCTAGGTAGAAGGCCATGTGATTATATTTGTAAAGCAGTGGTACTTCATCAGTGACTTATTGTATCCCCTCGAGGTTTAAATGTCCTGCTTTTGGAAGTGTCCACTCCACTATTCTGTAAGCAACAGAAAATAATAATGGACATTGCTTCAGGATGATTGGCATCCATAGAAAAAGCAGGTGTCTGCAGGGCTCCTTTGCTTCCTAAATTTATTTCTAGGTTATGACAGTGGACAGGCAAGAGCATTTCCCTCATTGTAGTTAACATGCTAAAAACACTGCACCATTAAAACCAATCTTATCTGATACTTCATAGTCCATATTCTATTTCACAATTGTGTTAGGAATCCTCTTGAGGCATTGGCTTACTTGAAAAATGTTATTTCAATTAGTTGGATATCATTCTTTACAAGATTTAGGTCAAATGCGGGGCAGTGCTAAATCCAAACCAAACAATATGTGTCTGCAATAAATTTCCATTCCTGAATTATTCATGCACAATGGCATAGGTGACTCCTGAAGCATTCTGAATTAAGTAGAATTGATTTCTCACTTTTTTATGCTCTGTTGTACAAGCCTTTTTGTACTTTTACTTCTCTCTAACAAATAAAGTATTGATTCATCTCCACCGAACATGTTTTATTTAAACTTTGGTCTTTGTCAGCAACTTTGTCCTTCCTTGGTACCCACAATTCTCTATTTTAACTTCCCAATTGTCTTTTGATCTTGAAGGTGAAGTTCTTTAACCTGGCTGTTTAGCATGAAGTAACAGTAGACTTGGTGAAAAACCCACTTAGAACTGTGTCCCAGTGCCCTTTGACATTCATCTGGAGACTCTAACTCCCTTAGACATCCAAAAATAGCATCCTAAAAAGTGTTGTTTCTTTCAAGGAACTTAGAAATGAACAAGGGACATTTTACATGGTATTTTGTCTTAACACTATCATATCTTTTCTTTCTAGATTCATGAAAAAATCAAACATGTCCATAAGTAGACTAGGAAGAAATTGAGTATAGAAGCAATCTCAACATGAGGCACATGGCCTGAATAAATGTTACACTAAAACAAATACCTCTCTAGCAAATGAATGAATCAATGTTGTATCATGGTTTACTTAGCTCTCTGAAAGAGTTGACAGAACATGAGTACAAACTCCAAGGATGTAGCTTGTGCTTGCTGATTCACTTGAGACAGATACATATCTACACACACACACACACACACACACACACACACACACACACACACATTATATAGTGTATACAGTGTATGAATGTGATTTATATGTACATATATATATTATCATATCATATCAAACATATTCACTACCTACTCCTCAACTCCTACCAAATTCCACAAGTTCTCAACTTCAGGATCTCTGAGTTTTTGAATATAGCCAGTTAGTCTGTAACCAAACAGTCCATTTACCACTGCTCATATATACACAGTTGTAGAGCCATCCACAGAAGCATGGTCAACCTATCACAGATCATATGCTAAAAGAAAATGGATGTTCCCTCCTATGGAAGCTATCAACTGTCAATTGTTTTATATAAAAATAAAATTATGCAACAATTGAATGAATTAAGAAATAATTTGTCTCAGGAGACCTGACTTCCAACCATAGACCTTCGGTGGTAACCTTAACTTCTGCCTGAGTTTTCCACTTGGATTAAGAAACCACTGTTTTAGGCAATATCTCCTCTTGACCTCCATTTGTCAGCTTATGCATGTAGAGTAAAGCAAGCGTGTTTGTTGTGGTTAGTCACTGCATGGTTGGAGTCAGGCTTTCTGTCCTCTTCTTTTCAAGGTTACACATGGACTGCAAGTAGCCCCCAGCTAAGGTTCTGAACACTTGCCCACAAATTCATTGTGAACTAATCACTATGTGGCCTTGAATCAAGCTGCCTTCTATTTGCAGACTTGCTGTTGAAAATACCCAAAGTGACACTCCCAGGTACACAGCATGTACCCATATAACATCACCTTCTTTCATTGGCAAAGCATGGTTTCTGATATCAATCCTGTGCCCTTTGGAATGACTGAAGACATCCATTATTCAACATGTGAGAATAGCTTTTCCTTATAAGCCATGGGACAATCTGCTATATAGCCTGAGGCAGCTTTCCAAGTCTTCTCTAGCACACAGTTCTGGAGCACATTCCCTGGGCATATTGTCTTGCTCTGCACTTTGATGGCTGCTCATGATTTAGAGCTGAAGTGGGCACAATTCTTCTGGAGTTTGGTGGCTTCTGTGGGAGACACATACAGACAGGCCTTTCCATGTAGGCAGATCATAGCTACTGACATGGATGTCTCCCACACCAGTGTTCTCTCTAGGTATCAACCTGTATAAGCAGTCATATGGAAAAGCATTGCCTTTTCAGGACCACATGGCTTAGCAATGGCAATTCGAAATGTTCTTCTCTTGTGAATTTAATGGCAGTTTAAATTTAAATTATATATTCTCTTTCCCAGTTTCATTTAATGTTAGTCCTTTAGAGGTCCTATAATTGCAAACCTCAGACCACAGGTTCTACACAAATAGTTCTCCCTCTGCAACTTAGTGCTGAACACTGAGTTCAATTCCCAGTGCTTGCTGATCCTCTTGCTCGCTCGTGTTGTACCCTTCAAGAGCATTTCCTGTATCTTAGTGATGTCCTCATGAAAAGTGTTTGCATGTACCTTTCCTCCTGAGGTTTAGGCAAGCCCCCTTTATTCCTTTTGCTTTATAGATACATTGTCTAGTCTATCTGTTCTTGGCAAAACCTAGTTTGTCTTTACCATGGCCTTTTCAGGGTGGGTTTTCTTAGAGCTCCTTGACTCCATGTGTCCACCAATCACTTCTACAGGAAAAGTGGCTTTCTTAACTTCAGTTTCTTTAGTTTAGTCTACTTTCTGTAAAACAAAAAGACCAACAAGCAAACAGAAATACTAAAAATGTATTTCCAAATATATGTTTCTATTCTTCCCCGAGTGCATCATCTACCAATAAATAATTCAAACCTCCTATCTGGTGCCTTGGAAGGAAAGATGCTCTGGCCCACCATGCTTGTGCTTAAATCTCTTGTGGAACACATGTGCTCATCAGTTTTTATGGACTTTCTCTGTATTAGGATTCAGATTCTGAGAACAGACTTGGAAAACTGACTCCGGACTCCAAATGACTGAGCAGTGGTCCACAGGCAAATCAATTGCTCCCTCAATAGGTGAGAGCTGTGAATGAGAAAACTGGTAAAATAAAGTAAAATAAAATAAAATAAAAATTGGCAGCCTGTCATGATTTACGGTTACTGTCTTTGGTGTAGTAAACCTAATCACAGTGGCTACTACTTCACTACATTCGCCGCCGGAGTCCATTAGAAGAGTCTAATTTACACTGCAGTGTAATTCATCTGTTTTATTAAGGTTGCCATTGTATTTATGTTAGAAGTAAAAGTGGCCTCCAGCTCAGTGTTATACAGTCATTCTGTGAAAATGCCACAGGGCACAGCAGTTAATAAGCCTGGAACTAGATTACAGCACCCATATTGTTGACATCTGACAACTTTAAAGTGAGTGTCATTACACTGATGCAGGATCTTATAAAAATAGACATTAGCATCATCATTACTAGCCCATTCCAAATAATTACAGATCCCATTTGTGGAGGCAGATAAAGGGTCTTTGCATATACTTTATTGAAAATATTGGCTTTTAAACCTTCCTCTAACTTCTCAGTAAAACCTAGCTTCATTTGAGCTTGTGTTGAGAGTAAGAAAATCACCTCATCACAGAACAGTGACAATTTAAAGATGAGGATTTCCTGGTTGAGGTATGTCATCATTCCAGCAAGATTAGAAATTTCCATAAAAATATGCTTCACCTACTCAGAAACTTTTAAGGAGTTCTGTGGATTGCTGGGAGCCAGCTCTCCTCTACTATAAATAACCAGTAGTGCTAGCTGACAGGGCACTGTCCATGCATCTCCCTCAGTGATGCTCACATACCAGCATTCCTATATGGAAGGATGCTAGTCACTCCCTGAATGTCTTCCAAGAACTTTGTTTCAAAGAGCTCATTAGTTGCACTGGGATATGGACAGAAAATTCTTCTTTCCTGGAAGAGAAAATTGAGGACTGAGGGAGAGCATGAGATATTACCAATTATAATTCATAAGACATAGAAGGGGCTGAAGAAACAAGCAAACAAACTATTACCGAAAAGGCAAAGGCAGCTCTCAGTTTATTATTTTCTACCTCATGGACAGAACATCAATTTGACACAAGATAGACTTTCACTTGAATCTGGGTATTAAAACTCACATTCAAGGAGAAAATTGCTTTGCATAATGTCTGACTTGGGCAAGGTACACCATGAAAACTTTGATCAATACCATTAAAGACAAAGAGGGCAATATCAAGACCTAATATGGTGCTTTCTATCTTATAAAAATCATCAATATTTATAGAATGTGTGAGTAAATTTTCCCAGAATCATTTTAATAGGACATTTCAAGGAACATCAGAGAACAGCACAGATAGAAAGAAAGTGTCAGACAGAATCTAGGGAGTCCTGAGGAGTGTGAGACTTAGCCGTCTTCAAACAGTAGGGATCACTGGCAATGACATGATATGGGGAAGAAAAGAAAAGAAAAATCTGGACACCAAGTTCAGGCATCGATCGACTCTGTCTTTATCTGTTCTTTTGCTTCATATTGGGAAATTCACCCTCTTGGGTTGCTGTCCCTTCATTTTAAAAATAAGATCACAAGGTATGTATACCTGTGTTGTCCCTTGCAATGTTAAAATTCCATACTTTACCATTCATGAAAACATCCATACTTCAGATGTGGGACTGTCGTATTTCGGAGAGATTCATGGAAGTACCTTCATGATTTAAATCTGCCCAATGTTTTTAAAGAATAATTCACTATCATAAGTTCTGCCTTCTGTATTCAACCAGACACTGATTTTTTTAGATCCTGTGCTCCTAAACATTACTCAAAACCACTAAATTTTCTCAATTATTACAGCCACTTTATAATTTAATGCTTTATAGGTTCTGGTCAGGATTCCTGAGACTCCTGTATGTATTTCTGATAACTATGTGTCATATTACATAGAATGTTAGTCTTACAATTCAGAAAATAGTGTCAAAAATGTTACAATATTTTATGATTCCCATGTTTCTTACAATGCATTACAGAAAACAAAGGCTAAATAATTAGATTTTTTAAGATTTAGTTTAATTCCGTGTGTGAGTTCTTTTCTGCATGTATCTATGGATGTATGTCACATGCACACATGGTACCTGTAGAGGTCTGATAAAATTATCAGATTTCTTGGAACTGGACTTAAAGATTTTTGTGAGCTATGATGTAGTGCATGGACCCAAACCCCGGTCCTCTGAAAGAACAGTAAACAGTCTAACTATTGGGTCATCTCTGCATTCCCTAAATAACCAGTTTTTCCAAACACCTACTTCATGTGAGGATGGATGGGTAGTCATCTCCTGAAGAGTAGCTAGCGTAATAAAGCTGTTGGAGTCCATAGGGTTCCACTTGCCCCTGACTTGCTTTTGATACTGCTCATTAGTTCCAACAAAGCTCTAAATAACCTAGACTTTTATGGGTATTTCAAATTTGCCATCAAATCACATCAATTTGAAGAGTTTTTCATCCCCCACGAGCTATTGCATCCCACGACACTGTCTTTTCCAACCCCTTCATCTCTAGGAACTTTCTAGCAGGTACTCTGCCAGAGTATATCTTTACAAAAGACGTCTCTCTCTCTTTTATTTCTTCACTTTCACTAGTGTGTGTGTATGTGCTGTGGGATGTTCTGTATGACAAATATGTTAATAATTAAAGCACTGATTGGCTGGTAGCCAGACAGGAAGTATAGGTGGGACTAACAGAGAGGAGGATTGAGGGAACAGGAAGGTGGAGAAGGAGACACTGCCAGCCACGGCCAGGACAAGCAGCATGTAAAGATGCCGGTAAGCCACGAGCCACGTGGCAAGGTATAGATTTATAGAAATGGGTTAGTTTAAGATATAAGAACAGTTAGCAAGAAGCCTGCCATGGCCATACAGTTTATAAGTAATATAAGCGTCTGAGTGATTATTTTATACATGGGTTGTGGAACTGAGGGGATTGGTGGGACCTGGAGAGAAGCTCTCCAACAATGTGTGTGTGTGTGTGTGTGTGTGTGTGTGTGTGTGTGTGTGTGTGTATTTCAAATTTAGCTTTTTATTGATTCTTTGTGGATTTTACATCACGCATCATGCTCCTACTCATCTCCCTGTCCCTTCCCATCTTCTCTCTACCTGTGCAACCTCCCCTAGAATAAAACAAGATAAAATTGAAAAGAAAAGAGAAAAAAGAAAAGAAAAGAAAAATCTCATGTGGAAACTACAGTATGACTTATTTTCACACACTCCTTTAGTCCATACATTGTTACTTCAAGTGTTCATTGAATTGAGTCATTGGTCTGGTTTGAGGTCTCTGGTTTTTGCTAAATCATCAATACTGGGCCCTCACTGGAGCTCCTCTTGGATATCCTGTTGTTGTCTTGTGTCATGGAGATCCTGTAACTTTGAGACTTGAAGACCAACACCTTCACATGCTCCAGTAGATCACAGACGGGGTGGATGATGGCAAGGGCCAAACCATAGTTCTGGTTCTGGGTCTGGGTGGTTGCTCAGTTGGTTAGCTCCACTGTGCTGCCTAGGCAAGGTGCAGGGCCTGCTCTCCGTAGTGCTGCAGCTGGCGAGAGTCTAGATCAGTTCTCCTGCCTGCCATAGGTGTTGAGGAGCAAGGGGTGGTGGAGGCAGAGGCACCTTTCCTTCTCCTTCACCACCTCACGGCAGACAAGGGGAATTAGGCAGGACCAGCTCTCTCACTCTCATACGCTCAGGCCCAGTGCACCCACATCCCCACCCAGAGGGTCAGCTCTGTCATGCTGCCCAGGTGAGGTGCAGTATCTGCTTGCTCTCCAGTGCTGCTGCTAGTGAGAGGTAGGACCAGTTTTCCCCAGTGTTGCAGCTAGTAAGGGGTGGATCCAACTCTGTGCAGCCCTATCTTCTCTTTCAGTGGCAGTAGGAGCCAAGGATATCAACACAGATCAGGCCGGTAGAAAGGCTGCAGGTAGGGATATGACACTTGTCCATAGCTCAGGCCTGGACAGCACCATGGCCTAGGATAGCAAGCAGGCCACCCACCTCAGCCCACTTCTCACTGCCTTCACCTCTTTGGAACTGCCTCTCTCCACAGGAATACATGAACCATTCGATCTATTTCTCTTCCATACCCCGCCATATATTTGCTCACAATAACAGAGCCCATCAGATGCCGGTTAGGGCTGTGTTTTTCTCTCTTCCAGGCCCATGGCAGAGAACTCTAAAGCAGCATGTGGATCTTTATCTCTCACTCAGTCTTACTGGTGTTGTGGAGGTTCCTGTCTTCTCTTTCAGGCCACGGGATGCAGCTTCAAACAGAAGTCATTTATCCAGATATCTGGACTGGTGAGGTAATTCTGCTGAGATAGCATAATGGTGCCTGACAGCCTGATGCCAGAGGTGCCAGGAGGGCCCAAGGGGGAATTCTTTCCACACCAAGTCTAGAGACCTGGGGCAGAGCTTTGTTGGTCCTCCAGAACCTGCCAGGAAAGACTTCTCTTAACACCCTGAGATGTGAAAGTGGGACATGGTTCACATCAGTTATTGAGGATATTCTTAGAAATTCTAGCCTAGTACACAAGACAAGAGGAGCAAGAATCCACACAATGGAAAGGAAGAAGTAAACCTGTATCATTTTCACCTAAAAAAAATATTGTAGACATTTTTGTTAAAAACGTGTGAAATGTGACTATAATGTTAAAATACATTAAAGAAGCTTTTCCAGGGCAAAAGACACTGTCAATAAGACAAAAAGACAGCCTACAGAATGGGAAAAGACCTTCACCAACTCCACATCTGACAGAGGACTGATCTCCAAAGTACATAAATAACTCAAGAAACTAGACATCAAAATACTGAACAATCCAATTAAAATATGGACTAAAGAGCTAAACATAGAATTCTCAAAAGAATCACAAATGGCTGAAAAGACATTTAAAGAAATGTTCAACATCCTTAGTCATCAGGGAAATGCAAATCAAAATGACTCTGAGATACTCCTTATGCCTGTCAGAATGGCTATGATCAAAAACACTAATGGCAGTCTATGCTGGAGAGGATGCAGAGCAAAGGGAACACTCCTCCACTGTTGGTGAGAATGCAAACTTGTACAACCACTGTGGAAATCAGTATGGTGGTTACTCAGAAAATTGGAAATTGGTCTATCTCAAGACCCAGCTATACCACTCTTGGTCATATACCCAAGGAAGGCTCAATCATACCACAAAGATACATGCTCAACTATGTTCGTAGCAGCATTATTCATAATAGTCAGAACCTGGAAACAACCTAGATGCCCGTCAACTGAAGAATGGATTAAGAAAATGTGGTACAACTCAGCAGAGAAAAACAATGATAGCATGAAATTTGTAGGCAAATGCATGGAACTAGATAATATCATCCTGAGTGAGGTAACGCAAACCCAGAAGGACATACATGGCATATACTCACTCATAAGTGGATACTAGATATAAAGCAAAGAACAATCAGACTGCAACCCACAGAATTAGGGAGGCTACATAGCAGGGGGGACCCTAGGATGACTGTGGCTTATAATAAGTTTTGGTTTTACTCAATCACTGGGCAAGCTTCAGTGAAACATTTCACTCTTAGGATAAGAATTTGTACTGTATCAAGCTGATAATAGAAATAAAATAAAGAAAATAGATATATAAAACCAACATGTCAACATTAATTATGTTTCTGAATGATGATGGTAGCATAAACTCTGGTAAGAGAACATTCAGATAATAAGTAAGTACACAACATGCAATAAACATACATATACAGTAGTTTCAAAATCACAGAGCAGGGATAATTTTATCTGTGAACATGTAATACCATGAACTGGTAATGTAATATGTTTCCAAATAATTTAGCAAAGGCCTAAACACATGGAAAGACCATATGTCAGTATGGGCTGGAAGTGTCAGCAACCTTAAGATGCCAAGTTATCCCAAACTGAAACATGAATGCATATATAAATGTTGTAAATATTTACCTTGGCTACTGTAAAGAATGATGATGTAAAGACAAAGTTTGCAGGGCAACACTAAGTACCTTGAGAGCAGGCCAAGCTCACACCACCTGCTTCAAACCTTTCAGTACTTATAACAGTTTAGTTTTGCTATAAGATGTGGATGACAACACAGAACAGGCACAGCAAAGGATCAACATCTATGTGCGCAACTGACAGATTATAACAATAACACCAGATTTAGCAAGGAAAGAAAAATATTTTCACCACATTTTCAGCAACTATTTAAGACGTATTTAAAAAATCTAAACTTTGATCGCCATTAAGACATCTATAAGAAACAGCAAGATACCTATTTCATTAGTTAAGAAGGTTCTGATGTCAAAATTGATGTCTTGAGTTGGATTGGAGACCATCAAACAGTGGACTCTTCAATGGTGTCCTCTGACCTTCACATATAGGGCATGTCACACATGCACACATATACACATACTACACACAAACACACATGCAAGCATTTTAGACTTATAATAATAAATAAAAAGTAACCAAAATTTTAAACCTATATAATAATTATGTAAAAGATCATATATTATTTTATTATATAATATTACTTTAAAGGGTCTAGAGATACCATATTATATAATCATTATCACTACATCCTGGAATCAGGTAAGGATTTCTTAAAATAGGCACAGAATATTATAAATGTAAAATTCAAAAAGATAAATCTAACGTAATTTTGAGATTTCTCATTGACTAACAAGAATCCTTAGGAAAAAATGAATGAACAAGTAATAGGCAGGAAGAAATTATACATAATACCAAAGACTGTGTGTTCAGTTTGTGGAATCCCTCCCAAGCACGTACAGGGAGCACTGAAGGATTCCATGAGTATTACTAAAGATCCAGAGAGAAAGAGAGAGAGGAACAGAGAGAGAGACACAGAGAGAGAGAGACAGAGAGAGAGAGAGAGACAGACAGAGAGAGAGACAGAGAGAGAGACAGACAGAGAGAGAGACAGAGAGAAATTGGGAGGTAAAAGTGATGGGAAGAAGTCAAGGGGAGAAGATGGAAGGAAGATAGATTTTATCAAAATATATTACATGCATATACATATATTGTATATATGTATATATGTGAGGGGGGAATGGAGGGTAAGGAATGGGAGATGAGAACATAAGGGAACAGAATGGACAAATTATATTTTGTTAAGAATCCTAAAGAACCAATGCTGTCTTTATTTTTTTGTAAAAAAAAATACACAAAGAACATGTGATAATTTGTATAGTATTCCTCCAAAATTTCATATCACTGTGCTATATTTACTTATATTCTCAGGAAATTTTAAACTTCATTCCTCATCACCGTGAAAAAATATTTTCCAATATCTCACGTTGATCAGATCAATCCAAATGAGAATGTACTGCAAGATAACTGGCCTCTACTTATTGAACATAGTTTGGAAACTTTCATTAATTACTCTAATCTTAGTATTGTTTTTCTTTTATAAAAGAAGTGTAAGCTCCACGTTCAATCTTTTTGTGGTATTACCTACAAAAGATGTACATATCTGCACACAGACCCTCAGACACAGAAACATACGTGAATTGTATTGGAAATAAAGATTAATACAGCAAAAGCACCTAGGTCTCAAAAAAGGGCTATTTCTAAGTAAAGAGTATGATTTTTTTAAATTTTTAGAAATTCTTAAATTCTCTTGGAAGCAGGAGTCTGTAGACGCTCATATTGTCCAATAGCATTCTACCACAAGTACAGTGAGTTAATTTCCCTGCCACAGCTTATGAGGTCAGTCCTAATGTGTACTTGGAGAAGATGTGTCTTCAGTTTGCTTCCTGGGTTGGCTCCTCACCCTTGCTCACTCTCCTCTGCCTCCACTGCCTTCTTCACTATGAACTTTCTCAGAGACATTGCTTTCCAGGAATTTGTTATGTGATGTTCCTTCTTCTGTGTCTGTCTTTGCTCTGATGTGACCAGCTCATTTTCCTTCACTTATTTCAGATCGACAACCCCCAAAGCAGTATTCTGATCTTCACATCAGAAATAGCTTGTATTGTCATTCTCTGTCCTCTTTGGCCTGTTTGACATTTCTTTATTGAATGCAGAGATCACTGGGGCTATCATACTCTCATTTTCTCTTTGTTATTAACCCACTTTGGAATGTGCGATCAGAAAATACTATCTTCATATCCATGCGATTAGATTACACAGAATCAGCTGGCTTATATTAGTAACTTGGTAAGTAAGCAACTGGGTAAGTAAGCATCGGGAGAATAAATTAGTGAATCTATAAAATGCAGACATTGTTATTTGGTGGCTGTGATGGTGAATGTATAAGAGAGAAAATAAATAAACCTCTATACTTTACTAAAGCTCCAGGCTGAGACAAGTTCACTCAGCGTTCCTGTCTGTAGTTTCACTCTCTGTGTGCTTGCATTTTTCATACTTAAGCACATTCAGAGAACCTAAGCCATGTCCACAGTATCCTGTCCACATGTCCTCTTCCAGGGTACCCTACCCAAGGATCCCTATACGTCCATATACATTATATTTCCTTATATATACTGAGAAAGTATCTAGAATTCTCAGAACTTCAATGTTACTCGACAACTTGGCCTAATCTTTAGGATTGTCTTTCATCTGCTTCTTGCCCTTAATTTTTTCTCATTTTGCCTTATCTCTCTTAAATGTCTTGATTTTGAGAACACTGCTGAATTATGTTAGTTAAAGAGAGGGGCAGGATCTTCTACTCATCAAAAATTACCCCAAATAATGGAACCAAATGATCATCGTAACTTGAAACATGAGTGGAATCCAGGTGGGCCTCAAAGAATCTGGTCCAAATAATTGGATAACGGTGTGTTATTATGCAGTTCAGCAATTGTTGCCATCAAATGGTTAAAAATATGAATAATGATTAATGAATTAATGCTGAATGAAGATTTATCACAGAGTATTAAATGTGTTGCACACTGAAATTCAGTGGGCTGATAGTTCAGTCAGGGTTGATTGTAGGTGTCAGAGTTGGTTTTGTGTTACAAAGGCTGTAACCCCCACCAAAGCCTCCAGCTTGGGCAGGTTATTCTCTCTTGAAGTTTGTTCAGACTTGTAAACAAAACAAAAGAGCTGCAACTGGATGAAAGGTAAGCATCAGTTCCACAGCAACATACCACAACTCCAAGTTGGTTAAGCTGTTACCAACACACCAATTTAAACAACGACAAAATGCTAAAAGCAAACAAAAGTACATTTTTAGGACTCCTATAACTTTAATGAAAAATATGATTATATATCTCAAGGGGCATGAGGTCAACCCTGCCATAGGATTGTATGCTTTTATGAGGCATGAGTGCCCTTTCTGGGATTCCCAGCTTTGCAAAGTATCTAAGTCTAATTAAATCCCTTTGTGCAAACTTTAAATACACTTAATTAAAATAGGTAGACTCAGGATGATTAATTCCAAAAGTAAGTAGGTTAAAGTGCAGGCTCATTTCTTCTGCTAATTAGCTGAAGGATGATCTTCCTTGCCAAGGGGCCAAATGGCAGGAGATTCATTTCTTCATTTCAAATCTGTTTTTAAATGTCTTTTTGAAGCCTTTAGGCTTTGGAATTTAAATTCTATAAAAATTGAATGCCGAAGATTATTTCTTCTTATTTTGTACTTAGTTAAACCCAAGACAGGGCTCAGTAAGATCCAAGGATTATAGAGTGCCCAATGGCTGTTGAATCCATACACTTGGTCAGCAAAACTGGCCACATGGCAGTTTTATGTGCTTTTCAATACTCTTGAGAGACTAGCCTAGCTTCATCTGTTATGATAGTTTTCAGAAACTGTGACTCATTCATTTAAGTTTTGATTCTTCTAAATACTAAGTTTGGCATTGATGTGGCAGATTCTCCGTGATGGCAGCCATAACTGTCCTTATGGGCTTAAACTCCTGCCTTTAGAAGGTTGGTAGGGTGACCTGACTAAAGTTGTGTGGAAGGAGGAGTCTTCGCAGAATGACTCCTATAATTATTTCTATAATCTGTTTCTATAATATTAAATAATACTGCCCTGTTACACACACACACACACACACACACACACACACACACACACACACACACTTATGGTATATGCCTTCCAGAAACTGCACTGCTGAGGTCTTGTCTAGATTTGCATCAGACAATTTTCTGTTCCTTCTTTTTTTTTTTTTTTTTTCAGCACAAGGTGATAGAGAAGCCCAGTAACATGATGATGAAGTCTCTCTAACATCTCTTCAAATAAGACTCTGTATAATAATATAAAATTTCCTCTGTGAAATGTCATCACACTGTGAATCCGAAGGACGGACTCCACATCCTCTCCGGTATCGGGCACAGCTGGCGACACAATGGTGGTAGGCCTGTGCACTCAGAGAAGGCTCAGTTCCAAGCAGTACCTTCTCACCCAAGGAGCTGTCCTCAACTGGTCTCACGTTCGTTCTAATATTACCTTCTCGTACGTCTATCTTCATTGTCAATCCTAATTCAGGTTGGGTTTTTGTCTTTAGGGGAGAGGATACATGTCTGAGTATGTATGTGTGCCATATATGACATATGACATAGAAATATAGTCTAGGCATAAATCAATACTGCATACTAATAAGCTGAAAGAATTACCAGGCAGAGAGGTAGGGGGGTGTGTGTGTGTGTGTGTGTGTGTGTGTGTGTGTGTGTGTTCATGTATGTTCAGGAAGAGGGCAGAGGATAACCTATCTGCCATTCCTTAGTGCCAATCACCTTGGTATGTCTTGTTTCACTTTGTTTTGTTTTACATTTTTTTTTTGAGACAGGTTCTTGGAAGGGCCTTGCATCGTTCAAGTAGGCTAACCTGGCTAACTGGTGAGCCACAAGGATCTGCCTTTCTTCAGTATGATTATAAACATATGTCACCATGTCCAGATTTTTTTGCATAAGTTCTGGTTCTCACACTTGCATAGCAAATGTTCTACTAACTGAAATACTTCCAGAGGCTCTAATGCAATTTTCTTTCATTTATTTTGTAATATTATTAAAGTCCCTGTTCTAGACTCTGAAACAAAGTATAGTTCTGCTCGGCAGCTTACTTTTAAATGATAGAATTAGATTTAGACAGACAAATATGGGTATAGTTCTTGAATAAGTTACATTATTGTTTTTTGGTTATTTTTAATAATGAGCATAGGCATATGTCTGAGTATGGGCTTTTGGATGTGAGTACCATACCAGGGGAGGCCAAAAAGGGGCATAGTATCCCCTATACTCTAGGGCCTAGGCCTTGAGTTATAAGTGGCTGTCAGCTGCCTGATGTGGGTACTAGGAGCCAAAAACTTTAGTCCTCTGAAAGAACAGTGTACACTCTCAATTGCTGGTCTATGCCTCCAGTCCCTCAACTAACACACTTTTAAAATAAACTTTATTTTGGAAAGGTTTTAGTTTATAACACAAATAACAGGAATTTATGGCAATTTTCTATTTGTCTTTCCCATACCTATTATCTCCTTCAATATCAGCCTCCCCCATCAGTATAGTGTACTTGTTACAGTTGAAGATTGGATGTATCTCTGTCACTCAAGACCCACAGGGTCCAGTCTTGTTGTGCTTATAAAGACAATAGTGACTGTACAATGACATGTGTCTGTCATATAGCATCGGAACAGCATTTTCAGTGCCTACAAATCTTTCTCATCTTCCTGCTCACATATCCATTCTGATACCCACTCCCTCCACTTAAAGCTGTGACCATTGAAATCACGTTTGAAAATAAAGGATCTCATCTGATTAATTTTTGCATACACTGTCCCAGGCCTAAATAAACTTGTCATAACTTAGTAAATGTGAGATACTGAAGTAGATAATATTCCCCTAAAACATGCAAATAAGTAACTAACCTCCAGATGATTATCTTGATTTTCCATGGAGTAATCTATACTCATAAATGGTGGCTATTTGCAACTCTACTGAATTAATGAAACTGTAGAAGTTTGATAACTAATTGAGTCTGTATAACCAAACTCATTATCTACTCTTCCTGCTTTGACTATTATCATGATCTTTCTTCATTATCTTGTCAAGTAGATATTAAGATCATCCCTTCTTTTTCTGACATCTCGTGGAAAGTATTCTCCAAGGGAAAAACATAAGGTAGTACAGCCTCGAGTCTGCCAGGAAGATGAAGACATCTGAAGATGTATCCCTCATCAGTGCTTCTAGGAATGTATAGCAGTAGATTATGTCCAAGGAGAAATTAACATCTATAAACGTGGAAACTACATATTGAGCTGGAGGTTAAAATTGTGTTCTGGAAACCTTTCATAATCTACCCAAGGCATTTTTTCAAAATACAAAAATATGTTGCTGTTGTGTTTGAATCTGGTTTTGCTTTTCAATTTGCACAACTGTTTTGACATATCTCTAATGCCCTGTCACTTCTACCCAAGTCTTAATCTTCTGTGGCCATGGGGTGACTTTCTTTGCAAGGCAGAAGAATATGGAGTTAGAAGTATGGGATCCTGCCTTATTTCCACCACTTACTGTTTGTCTTAGTTATGTTTTCTATTGCTGTTAAGTGAAAACATGACTACATAAACTCTTATTGAGGAAACATTTAACTGGCTTACACTTCAGATGTTCTGTCCATTATCATCATCGTGGGAAGTATGATAGCATGCTGACAGACATGGTGCTGGAGAGGTAGCAGAGTGCTCTACATCTGGATCTACAGGCAGCAGGAATTAAGTGAGATTCACTGGTCCTAGTTTAAGCATCTGAAACCTAACAGCCCAGCCCCAGTGACACACTTGCTCCAACAAGGCCACACCTATTTCAACAAGAATATACCTCCTAATTGTGCTACTCTCTGTAGGCCTATGGGAGCCATTTTCTTTCAAATCACCACACTGGTTGATGGAAAATTCAGATTAACTAAGGTCTTTGAATTCCAATTTATTAAATGAAATATGAAATATAAACATAAATCAAAGAATTTAAAAACGAATGATCTTTTATTCACAGGTGTGCAAACGAGTGGGTCTTGGTGTCTATATCTGGGTTTTGTTCATTTTCTTGGGCTCTTTTCCTTCTCTTAGTTTGTTTTATCCTATTCTGATTTGTTTGTTTTCATTTTATTTTATTATTATCTCTTAAATGAGTGTTTGTTTCTTTTCTAATGAGAGATTGAGAGATGGAAAGGTCTTGGAATCAGATTGGATGAGAGATGGGGGAGAACTCAGAGGAGGAGAGGGAGGAAAATGGTAATCATGATATTAAGTAAGTCTGTTATCAATTAAGGAAAAAATATATATAGAAAAAGTATGCATGTGTTGTCTCTGATGATATTAGTGCAATAAAATAAGAAAACCATGTTTATAGCCAAGTTTCATCTAAAGGGCCAGAACATGACTGAAAAATATCTTGACACTCAGGCATGAGAGGCTATGTAGATAAAGATATGTGGTAGCTCAAAAACAAACTGTGATTCCCCTTTTAGTAGAGAACATTAGAGCAAAACATATATTGATATTGATAACAAGTTGAAATTTAGTGAATTTCTGTAGGGAGAGTTGGAGGAGCACTCTGATTCCTGCAATGCCTCTGAGGAGTGGGAAAGAGTTTCTGTTATTCAAAGCAATTTCAGAGAATTTCCAAGAAGACTGTTCAAAGGCTTGACACAGTTTCCTCTGTTCCCTCAAGCACAGAGATCAATAGAAACTTACGTTGGACTCAGCCCAGAGAAATGCAATGTCTAATAAGTATCTGAAAATACTGGTCGCTGGAAGTAATAGGTTGAAATGTCCTATCATGGGTTAATAGACACAAGTTTGTATGTCTACTTAAAGTGTGTGTGTGTGTGTGTGTGTGTGTGTGTGTGTGTGTGTGCATTCACTAATCTTATAACCTTTTTAAAACTCACACTGATTGCAAAAGCAATCATGGATTACCCATGGAATTTGCAACAAGCAATAGACAGTAGCTTCTGCATCTCTGCAGATGATAAACTAGTAACAGTGTGAGTCTACAGAGATACCAAAATGTGATGCACTAGAAAAAAAAAACTTAGTTCTGAGTCACCTACCAAAGATCCATTTATGATCCTCTCTCTTAGGGAAGCCTGATCTATTCCAGCTGGAAGGAACTAGGGAAGAAGCAAAGGAATGGATATATATGGTGTTCAAAATCAGAGCTCCATATATACATTCATGGTTGACAGCGTACTCAAGAAGCAGACTGCTCCTGTGATAAGTCCCTTTCATTACTTAAAACTGACAGCATAAATGACAAGAACACTTTGGTTTGTATCCCAATGGAATAGGGCAAAAGAAGATTGAAAATATTTATGGAGCCAACTGTGAGAAATTATAATCAATTTTTGTGATTTATTTCCCTTTATTGAAAAAAGATATTTTCCTCTCATAATATATCCTGATCATGGGTTCCTCTCCTTCTACTCCTCCCTCTCCTCCTCCCAGTTGCTCCTCATCTCTCCTCCCATCCAGATCCATTCTCTTTCTGTCATTAGTAAACAAACAGGCTTCTAAGGGATAACACTACAATATATTAGAGTATAATATGATATAATATGCTAAAACAAAAACTAACACACTGGAATTGGACAAAACCAACAAATAGAAGGAAAAGAGCCCAAAAGAAGGTACAAGAATCTCAAACTCTTGCTATTTCATCTACCAACGGTATAATTACACTACCTTTTCCATCCCCATAGTCAACATCACTGTGTTTTTAAGTGCCTAGGAATAAGCTACATTTCAAGCATCTCTTTTCCTTTGTTATTCATTTTTAAGTCAGTACACAAAGTAATAGCAGTAATTATAACATTTTTTCACACATATGTGTCATTGGTTGTACACAGTCATGGAAACAGAACGTGTAAACATTCAGAAATTATTTAATTATAAAGTTTGTAAACCGAAATCATTGTGTTAAAATCTTAAATATGAAGGAATTTCATCACAAATGAGGAAAGAAATGTATCCGTCTATCAAGTTAGAAAAAAAGTGAAAGGAATTGGTGTTCCTTAAAAGATGGTCAGCCACCAAATTCACAAGTAAGGTTTAATACTGTTACTAACTAGATTTAAAACTTTCTAATACCTATTCACTTAATATTTATCTGTGTGTATAAAGATAAGCACTTAGTGTGCAGTTAGAAATTATACTTGTTTAGAGAAGTGATAGTTCTTTTCTACAGTCCATGGCCTCAGTAGCATGGAGAGATGAAAAAGGGTAGGGGAGGAGAAGGCACATGGGATGGTTTTCAGTGATGAAAGGGAAGGGGAAATTATGTAATTTAATTATAACCTCAAAAAAATTAAATTAAAAACAGTAAAACAAGACACAGGCTAGGAGAAAGTGTATGTCAATTTACAGATCTGACAAAAGAAAGCCAGTGTCATTAATTTATACAGTACTATTATAAAGAGAAAGGCAACTAAATGAAACATGGAAATAAATAATATAATAAGAAAGAGAGATAAATTTGTAACAAGTAATTCACATCCATAGAAGTAAAACCTAAATCTGAATGGGATATTACTTTGCTCCAAAAGAAGAGCCATCACTAGGAAAATGAATATAAAACCTTGGGCCAGAACCTAATTAAGCTAAAAATACAATAGTTAATGGCTGGCAGAGCAAAATATCCAGCGTGTTATGTCTGTGATTTCTTTTGTTATTCAGTTTTGTGGATAGAGACCACTTAAATAGTCTATGCAAATAGTCTGCACTGTGCTACATCCCTGGCTCAAGTACTCCCCATATTCCATTTTGGTGATGGTATGTTCTTTCTTTCTTCCTTCCTTTCTTCCTTTTTTCTTTCTGTATTCATTCATTCATTCATTCATTCATTCATTCATTTATTTTTAGTATAAAACTAAACATAGCCATGTGCACACACACACAAGACATAGAGGCAAAGGAAAAAAAATGTTAAAACCTACACAAGAATGTTTGTAGTAACTATTCCTTATAGCCCCAAGTTAGAATCAACCTGATTATCACTAGGAGAAATGATTGAAATGCCTGGTTCCTGAAACAGAATATAATTCAGCAAGGGTAAACCCATAAATTCTAATACGTGCAATAACTAAACTGTATTTGGAGATAAAAATAATATGAAAAATCAACATACAATCATATTATGCGTATTTCCATTTACAGAAAGTCCATGACAATGAACTTGGTGTTGTTGGACACAGAAGCAGTGCCTGTTTGGAGGCTGCAGACTGACTGAATATTTCGGTCATGGGAAATATTCTGGTGGGAGGAAATGTTCTGTTTACCACCCGGAAGTCTAATGCCATTACATGCACGGTTTAAAACCTCATCAGTATGTATTCTTGAGATCTTTGCATATCACCCTAAGGATGTTTCACCTCAATTTACAAGTTGATTAACCCTAATGTGTACTATGTGGTAGACACCTCATTATGCATGATGCACAGACACTGTGCAGGAAGTCTTCCTCCCCAGTGAATGAGCATCTCTGTGTATAACACAGGAGCAAGTTACAGTCTGAAAAAAGAAGGAAGGACTCACAAAAATGTTATCAGTGAATTAAGTTTTAAAGTGTTAGATCAGCTTTGGCAAAATTGTTTAAACACTTGCACATTTGCTCCCAGGTAAATATTTAGGACAAAGGTAACATTTCCAGAGTTGTGGACATTGGAAAGTAGAAAAAGAATTAATTATCAGTTGTGAGTACCTCAGCGTGCTGAGAAGAGGAAATTGGAAAATTTAGTAGGAAACACTAGGGGGCAGGACATGGTGGTTCATGTACAATCCCAGCAATCAGGAAGTTGAGGCAGAAGGATCGCTGCTTGTTTCAGACCTATTTTTTTTTAAGTGAACAAAATGATTCCAAAAAAGATAAAGAAGAAAATATTAGGACAGGGCTAGACTGCAATGCTTGGATTGAAGGAATAGACATTTGATAGCTCAACAGGGGCTTTGGTTAGCCACTTCAGGGAACTGGACTTAAGGCCAATGGGCATGATAATTACACAGAGTTCTCAATCCATCTCTAGTAGAAATCTTGTCAATGAAGAGACAGTAAGCCCAATGAAAAGATGTTTGAGGGCATTGCAAAGGTTCCTTCACTGGCTCTCAGGAGCCTTTTCCCGAGAGAATGTGTTCCTCCATGGCTGAATTTCCATGAAAAGTCAAGGTTGTTAACTACTACATCAGAAGTAAAAAATGGATGAAAAGCACATGATACTGCTCATTGATTTGGGACAGTGAGGCAGGATCCCAGCACAGCAGAGTCCTTCTTACCAGTGTGCTGGTGGCACAGACAACTGATTCCATCGTATCCACACAACTTCAGTACAAGAATAGTAACAACTAGAAAGCAAGAATTAAGAATAATGACATGGTATGAATAGCCAGTGAGAAGGATGACTTGATGTGATATCCATCCAACTTTGTGGCACGTATCCATTGGATTATCTCATTAAAATCACACCATACACTCTCACAGTTGTCCCAATTTTCCAACAAGCAGTAGAATGTTAGAGAATGTTTGATGCTTAGAATCATACATTCAGCAATCCACCAATACAGGTTATATTTATCCTTTAAAAATCATATATTTAATTCATATTTATAAAAAAGATTCTGAGTCCAGGCATCTCCTCTATCCCTCAGGTTGAATGTCTGTTAGTATCTTGCACTATTAATTGTGTGTTTATCATTCCTAGGAAACTAGATGTGTGAGTTATCTAGTTACACACTCCCAGCTTTCCTTAAGTTTTATTTCATATTACTCATCTGTTTGAATATACCATCTAGGACATGTGTCTCCTTAAATATCCCTTAGCTGTAACAATTTCTGATATTCTGTTTCTGTGGTCAATGGCTTTCTTATTGTATAGAATACTTCTCTTGGAATTTGTAGAATATTTTTCTCATGATTTAACTGATACTGTGCATTCTTGAGATAAAGGCTGTGAAGGAACATGATGTTAAGCTAAGCTAGTGAACTAAAAAGGACAAACAGCATGTACTCAAGTATATGCTGAAGCTAAATACTAATCTTATAGAGAACAGTGGTTGCCAGAGTCTAGGGAGGATATGTGGGAAAGAGAATGGATAGAATATGCTTAAGAGGTAGAGAGCTGTAGTTGGATATGAGAATTGACTTCTGAATCTAAAGTATGGTGACATGACTATGATTTATTGAAAGCTTGACAATTCTCCACCTTAAGATAAAGAGGTGGTAGATATTTATTACCTTATTCTGATTATTGCATATTATATGCACATAGGGTCGGACTTTATATGATGTGTGTGTATGTGTGTACAATGCACTTTTCTGATTGCAAAGATACATACTATGTATACAACTCTACACTGATATTAATTTAAGCTTGATCATTTGTTTGAAGCAGTTGGTCAGTGAAATCACTTGTCTCTTCCTCTTTCTACACAATACTCTTTAAGAGAGTCAATATATGTAGCCCACACTTATGTTGTGCTTTTAAACACTATTGAACATCTGAGGCAACTTCTCCACACGCTATTGAATTCATGGTGCCCCAGGAACTGCTAGTTATTACTTCTGTTCATGTGTCTGTCTTCTAGTTTCCATCAGTTGACCCCAGCCACACCAGCATTCCTTGTCTGTTCTTGAGAGAAGCCTCTGTATGATAATTGATTAATTTGAATCTTATAAATGCAGTCAGCTCATCCACACTATCACCAATAGGATCACTATCTAGTGCATGCCAACATTTTTCTGTATCACATCTCTGCATCCTTTAGAAACTTTTAAAGCAAAGTATATGTATTCCAGTTATGTACTTATACAAGTTCCCTCATATTACATATGCATCTTTTTATCAAATATTATCATATCCCAAAAGAGAAAAGTAAATTAAGTGGGAGGTTCTTCTTGTGTTTATGTCCTAACTTTTGCCTAAATAAATGATGTTGTCATGAACATGGAAGTACAAACATCATTGCAATAGCCTGTTATTAACTAATTTAGATAAATATCCAGAAGTAGAACTATTAGACTGGAGAAACTCAGAAATGTTCCCATTTACTTTCCAAACAACAGTTTCTTCACATCCTTGATAACATCATCATCTGGGTATTTTTTTAAAACCTTTTAAAAATAATAACCATCATAAAGGATATTAGACATCCCAAACATCTGTCAGTGTATGAATAAGTAAAGTAAATGAATATGGAAACTCTACCAGGTATCCTAACATGGGAGAGCCCTGACAACATAGCAATATGTGAAATAAGCCAGTCATGGAAGAAACGGTACTACACCTTTGAGAAGTGCTTAAAGTAGACACTTTCTCAGAAGTAGAATATAGAATGTCAGCACCTGGAGGTAGGGAGAAATGGTGATTTGCCATTCAGTCCACATGAGATAAACCAGTTCTATAGGTCCACTGCACAAAGTTTTACCTATAACATTCAACAATACTGTATTGCACACCTAAATTTTATGAAACAATAGATATTCTTTTACTGTTGTTCCTAACAAAAATTAGGAAATAACAAAGGAAAGGTACATTTGGGAAATTAATTAAGCCATATAAAATCATTTTGATATGGTAATCCATAATGTATCCAAAATATTAATCAGCTTTTCAAGTTGCCAGATATTATCATGAAAATTAACAGAAAGGACTTTTAAAACATGTGAGAAGCCTAGCGAGATGGCTCACTGGTTAAGAGAACTTACTGCTCTGAACGAGGACTTATGTTCCTAGTAGCCATATGGGAGCTCACAAGAATCTATAACTCCAGTTTTGGTGAATCTGGTACCCTCTTCTGGTCTCTACCATATCAAGCACACACATGATGCTCTTAATATACACATAGGCAAGACAGCCATACTCATAAAATAAAAGTAAAATACATAAATCTTTTTTACACATTTTTATTTTTAAGATTATAATGTAATTACACCATTTCTCCCTTCCCTTTCTTTCCTCTAAAGCTTCCCATATATACCTTCTTACTCTCCTTCAAATTCATAATCTCTCTTTTATTAATTGTTATTGTGTGTATGTACTTATATATTTTTATAGTCCTAAATGCAATCCAATTAGCTATTACTTGTGTGTATGTTTTCAGTGTTGACCATTTAATGTAGCTGAAAGTTTTCCCGTGTCCTGCCCAGTACACAGCTAGCTGCTCAGAGCCAAATCAACACACATAGGCTTATATTATTTTTAAACTATGGCCATGGCAGGCTTCTTGCTAGCTAGCTCTTATATCTTAAATTAACCCATTTCTATAAATCTATACTTTGCCACGGGGCTCGTGGCTTACCAGTATCTTTACATCTTGCTTCTCATGGTGGTGCCTGGCAGCATCTCACTGCTCCCTTTTCTTCTCTTCTCTCTCCCTTTAGAATGTCCTGCCTAACCTTACTCTGCCTCACCCTTCGCCAAACAGCTGTATTTATCAACCAACCAGAGCAACACATGTTCATAGCATACAGAATGATATCACCCATCATTTTGGTAGTGGATAATCAATTGGTGGGCTCTTTCTTGACAGAGTATTTCTCCCATACTCAGCACTCCATAGCTGCCTGTAGTTATGTGTGTAGAATTGAGACCTAGTGTGCTTTCTCTGTTCACTTTGGCATATCTATTGGTGTCATCCTTGTTGAGCTCATAGTTGGTGAGTCACATACATCTTAAAACACAGGAGTGATATATGGAAAAAGATTGGTGAACAGTCATGCAATTGAACCAGAGTGAAAGTCCCTTTTTTAATTTTATGCATTATTGAAATTACACAAATAAGGAAAGGAATAAAAGAGGAAGATGGAAGGAAATAAAGTGAACTTTTGAGGCATTATCATAATAAGTTCGAAGTATGCTGTGAAGAATAAAATGATTCATCTTAATTACTTCGTAAATATTTAAATAAGTACTCTGAGCTGCTGACTCATATTCAATTAGTTACACTATGTGTAAAGAGTTGCATAGTTCTATAAGTGACTAAAAAATTATCATCATTACTATTAGTGACATAAAACAATAAGAGAGAAAAAAGACAAAAATTCCAGGTAGCAGAAACTAAAGATAAAGATTAGAATATGACAGACAATGATATTGCTCTGAATCAATATTCTGGGACTTTACAGGCAACCAGGTGTAATTCTATCTTGGAAGCTTTAAATAAAGCCCCTCAGGTGCTTACTATTCCATCTTTCAGCTCTGGAGAGTCAACCACTCACTTCCTAAGACTATTTATAATTACTAAATATATATTGTATATTACATATATATGTATATAAAATACATAGCCAAGAGTTTTGTGCAGAGTGATATTTCCAGAAAATTCAAGGATTTTCACTAAAGCATTTCTTTAGCATATTAAAAAATAATGCCAGAGACTATGATATAGAATGATTGAGTCCCTTGATACATAAGTATAGCAAAAGTTGCAACAATTATCCTCACTAGTTGTTCTAACATCTTTATAGAAAGAGACCGACGATTGGAGAACTTGAGCTTCATATCAACTTCTTAATACGTGTGAGTTTATAAAAAGTTGCAGGTGTTCCAGTGAGTGGGGATATTTAAGGACATACTTTCTGAGGATAAGGAAACATTGCTGTACAGAACATGGTAGTTTGGGTAAGTAAGGCAGGCTATAGGGTAGATGACATCATAAACATTTTCACTCATTAGAATATTATTGTTGATGATACTGACTTGTTATTACAGAGCATATCATAAATATCATTTCTGACCCCTTTACTTTATCTTTTCTTCTTATTAATATGTTCAGTAATTATTTAGTTTTTTGGCTCTGAATTTAATAAAATAAGAAGAATTAGCCAAAGCCCTGCTTCATATTCTGTATAGCTATAAGAAAGGGCAGCAATTGCTTCTTGAGCAATTGTGATCTGTGACACATCCACAAACTTGCTGTGGGATGATCCTTCTCTATGCTGTGAATATGTTATTACTCTCATTGGTTAATAATAAAGCTCTTTGACCTATAGCAAGACAGGATAATTTAGGAGAGACAATCAAACTGAGGGCTGGGACGAAGGATGGAGTCAGGAGTGACTCAAGCAAGCTGCCCAAGAAGCAAGATGCTGTAGGACTGGAAAAGTCACGGGCCACATGGCAATATGTAGATTAATAGAAATGGTTAATTTAAAAGAAAAAGCTAGTTAAGAATAAGTCTGAGCTATTGGCTGAGCATTTTTGTAATTAATATAAGCTTTTGTGTGTTTATTTGGGACCAGGCAGTCAGGACTGTTTACACAAAACCTTGTTTTCTTTAAATGCTATGAAGAAGCCGAAAACCAATGTTACAGCAATATTACTCCAAAAATATAATAATATACATTCTAACATAATCTGTAGTGACATTTGTCCCTAAAGATGAAAAGTTCTTCCTTATCTGACAAGTAGAATGTATTTCAGTTGGACCTAGTTTGATGGGCTCATTTTGCTAATTCAGAACTTAGTGCGGACACCCTGATAGTCCACAGTTCCTTCAAATGTAGATGATGATTCAATCTTCAAGGCAAATTTCACCATTTTATAAAACTCACAAAATTTTATGTAATCTTAATGAGATAATAAATTTATCCCAAATCTTACTTGTATAGAATACCTATTATACTGTCTTTTAAATATTAATTGGGATAAACATCAGCATTTTTTCTGATCATGTTTGTGGTGAACTAGAAAGCCACTATGTCCAAATCTAGTTTGTTATATTTTCAAATTCATATAATCTCGAGTACTTAATGAATTGGAATTAAGTAGTTTATAAATCATGGTACTACGGTTATTGATGACTTACAGATTCTAAAGGCTCACTTATATAAGCATGAATTTAAGAGGAAAGGGGAAATCTCATGTTAAAATCGTTATGCAGAACTTGAGTCGCTTCTGACAATTCTGTCTAAATTTCAAAGGTGTAGTAGAATATTCTATTTTACAAGCAATCCTTAAACTGAATCTCCTATCGACTTAGTAACTTTGAGCTTTGTCTGATTAGACCTCCTTGGATATGTCTTAAAAATTAAATCTAACTCTACTTTCTCAGGCAACTCTCTAATAGCTGCAACTAACTCAGCCCTCTGCTGCTTCTTTTACATTCTACTTCATTATAAACAAGGATTATGTTTTCCAAGCTTATGATGTTAAACTCACCCATATTTTCTCAGTCGTAGTAAATTTTATGAAGTGCACATTTAATCAATTTTTGGCAAAATAATGAGATAATTCCAATGGTTGCTGCTGTTGAGGTGAAATAGTCTTGCTGTTGAATTAGAGATACTTAAATTGGATGGGATAAAATTTAGTTTGACTTTTTTTTCTCATTCTTCTAACCCTTAAATACATGTTTTTGCAAGGCTGGCCATTTAGCTCACATAAATATTTCCTCCCAGTACAGAAAAGAAATCTCATTTTACAAGCATTTTCAATCAGAAATGGTATACAGGAATTGAATTTGTAAGCACTATATAGGCTGCCATTTGGTACAATGAAGCATATACAATTCCAAATGTGACACTTGGGCATTTGCAACCTTCCTCATATGACCTATAACTTTCCTGCGGTTTCTGAGGCCCCTAGATCCAACTTCCTTTACTAACAAAGATTAAGAGAATTCTTTCTCCATAGGAACCATCTAAGTGTTACAAGTGCTGCAGAAAGACACAAAACACAGTATCAGACTGTTAAGAGTTACACCTCATCAAGAAAAATCAGCTTGTGTGAAAACAAGCCAATCTACCATATAATATGGGATAAAATCCAAAGAACAATTACCAGAAAGACTATTCTGGGACAGTTCGGATTCAAACTGTTTGTGGATACACTAATCAAAAAGAATGCTTAAAGAGATAAACTAATGAAAAAGTAATCACCATCTTAGACTTTAGTACCTGGCTTTGTTGGGGGGCGGTGTAGCAGAGTGAACTCTGTTTTTATAACTCAGGCAAAGGAAGGATTCAAAGCTTAGTTGTAATCTACTTACAGGATACACTATGAGAGCTAAGTAGATGCACAGAAGGAATACATTATAGAAACAAAGTAATGCTGAATCCAGACCACACATCTCATGAGCTACCAATGGCAAGGGATCAAGAAAGGACATTAGCAATGTAGTAGACAAGGATAACAAGTTTGAATAATAACCAGGATGAGGAACCCATGGGGGGGGGAACTTGGCATTTAAACAGGAAATTTCACATTAATTTTCAAATTGCTTATTTGCTTTACCATTGATTAGACAAAGCAACTCAAAGTCAGCCCATATTTGAAAGACCAGTGGGCATAAGAGAGAAGGAAATTCTATAAGGGTACCAGAATCATGTCAAAGCAAGAGGATGAAGATGCTTATGAATCCTTTGGCTTCCAAGGAGATTTTCCTTATAACTTCACTAAAGCAAGTAATAATTTATTGCCAGGTTGTCTAGGGGTATTGAACCTTCCATTTTTAGAGAACCTTCCTTCTAGACAACACATAACTTTATTTGAAGATGAAGGGGTTGAAAAAGACACATGTTTATGGAACTTAGAATACAAGAAGAAAAAATGGCCCTGACAGAACCCTGCCATGATGTCTTTCTGCATTGCTTCATGATCTGAGGGAGAAGAACATGGGTTTGTTTAATCAAATCAAGTCAGAGAATCAGAGATAACTTGGATCAGGCATATTTCTTTGAGGACAAGATTGCAAGCTGGATTCTCAGTGCTAGGAAGCTCTAAGACTACCAGGGTTGCATGTCCTGAGGTTAGATGACAAAGGACATATTTACCAAAGGATACAGTGGTTTGAACATCCCATGGAAATACTGCAGATAAATCTGGGAAGTAGGTGGGATTCAGATCACAAAGGCTTGATAATTTTTTTTCTTATGTCAAATGACAGTAGAGATTATACCCTGGGGACTTATATGATGCAAATTAAACTTCAATATAATCTGGCCAGTGTGAATAAAATAGTCTAATAAGGCTCAGTTAGGTTTGACTATAGACCAGCTAGGAGGTTCAGGTAAGTAAGAAAATGAACCAAATCTTGAAGTTGAAGTTTAATGGAGTAAATAGGGAGAAACCAATTGCTCAAAAATAAAATATTTTAGTTAAATTATGTGGAAATGTGCTCTGAGGAAGGACAGGTTTCTAAAAATACTTTCCTACATTCTAACTTGTATGACTAAAGAGTATGTGTATACCTTAATTATGTGTAGACCTTAATTGTATCTAGTTTATAAAATACATGAATGTATATACGAGAAAAAAAGCCTACATTATATTAGATAATTGAGACAAACCTATTTCTAGACATAATTATGTAGCTTTGTAAAATTAGGATCTTATTAGGAATATAATTATATATAGTATTTTAACTCATGTTAGAGGGTTTTTTTCAAATATAGGAAGCATCACAAAAGCATAATTTTAATGGATTATACTATTTTGTCTTAGAAAATTATCACCAGTTACTAAAACAGTGAATTTTATGAGGTAACTCAATTATTTCTACCCTTTCTACACCTAAAAGGATTGCTTTAAAAAACATTTATGAACTGTTATTTTGTTTTAGGTCACAGAAACTACAGGAATGAGATTGTGACTCCACTATAGATCTTGTTATGTTGACTGCACTATAGCTCTTCTTATGTTGCAAAGTTGTCTTTAGAAATTTTGTTACAAATTATAATTCCACAAAGCACATGCTCTTATGGGACCATTCTAAACCCTGGCTTCTGGTTTTCTTACAAATCAACTCAAAGGATTGAAGTGAATTAATGACTAAGGACTCAGACACAAGGGAAAAAGATTCTCAAGCCCTCTGGATTTGAAACCTACTCTGTTGGGTTTTGCCGTGGACTAGACACACAGACCTGATTGTGGTAGCCACCCCAATAGAGGAACCAAGCACTAGAGAAAAAAAAAAAAAACAGAACTTATTTAGAAAACTCTAGAAAGACACCACTGAGTATGCCACAGAGGAGGAAAAATACAGATTGTTGGGAAATTCAGCATAGTCCTTAAACAACATGAAGGATTTATATAAATAAACTGTAAAAGACAAATAGAGCCAGTCTTTGGGGCTGTGGGTAGAGTACAGTGTTAGAGAACTTCCCTGGCAGGTGCAAGGTCTTAAGTATTGTAGCTAGCACTTCCTATGAATAAATAATTAAATAGATACATTGGATAGTTTGAATTTTTTTTATGTTTTAGAAAATGCTTATAGAGCACCAAATTTAATTGCTAGTAACATCCACTCTGCTTGATTAATATCATTCCTTACTTTAAAGTTGGGAAGAGAGACTCAGACTACTTCAGTGACCAACTCAAAGTAGTGCAGCTAATGGCAACTATAGGTAACTGCTTAAAATATTGATACATTTTTCTAATGAAATCAAGTACTTGTTTATTTAAATATCTGTGCCTAAACCCACGAATAAATATACTTATAATTAGCAATGTGAACATATTTGGAATATGTGGTAGGTCAAGATAGATTTTTGTCTACTTCTAAATAGGAAAAAAATAAATTTAATTTATTAACTTTAAATTTAAAATAAAATTAAATTTCATAAATTAAATTAAGAAAATACATATTATTTGTTTAATTTGCTATCTTAGCCTTAAGAATAGCATTCATATTTTCTAAGCAAAAATACTGTTGAGCTTACATTGGCTGTATGTTCTTGTAAAATGCAATGCAAAACAAATAATTGTGGTACCCAACCTAAAGTGAATGATAGTCTAAGACAATGTCTGCTTCTGATCAGGGCTGACATATCATCTTACCTCTTTTTTCCACCTTACCTGGGGAATTTTAAGTTATTTCTTTTTGTAGCTACTTTAGAAATTCAGATCTCTCTACCTTAGGGCTATTGAGACACCCTTCTGGTTCCCCATACTGATGCCTAAATGTAAATGTGAGAAACCAAGCCACAGAGGGAAAGACATGGATTCCTGGTACCAATTCTGGACATGAGGATAGTGTAATTATGTTTGACAGCCCCAGAAAATTATAATGATGTCAAGTAAACATGCCAAGGGACAAATTACAGAGAATATAAACATAGCATCAAGCAGCTTCTTGTGACAACACAAGAACTTCAAAGTCAAATTATAGCTGAGGTCTATCTGAGTTTGTGGTTATAGTCCATTCAGCTCTCAGGATACAACCAGCGAAAAGTTTCTAAAATTTGTTTTCCATTATCTCAGCAGTCATCATTCCTCTTCAGAGTCTACAATGAAGATAAGCTGTCATGTGTCATGTCCCCTTCAACACAATTTGACATTCACTGTGTGTTAGGGTTAACAGAGCATAGGTGCAAAGATGCTGATCTTGGAACGAAGAAAATTAGATATTGAAATCTGACACCAACTAACTAGACACTTGTCCTTCCACCAGCCACTGTGACCTTGATGCTCAGATTTTTCAATGTGTCATAAATGTAAAAATAACTGCACATTCTGTTTAGTAGGGACATTATAAACGCCAGAAAGCTATGTGCCTGTCATGTTAAACCCATGGGCCTTTGCTTGTAAAGACGGTGTCTCTAAGGAAGCAACAGCTAGTGAGAAGATACTTCAGGAACTTCTGGGATTCACTGTGTCCAAGTGAGGTATGCTCTTGTCCACATCCCTTGGGCTTTTTCACCTTATCTATACAATAAAAGAAAAAGAAAAATGTAATAATTCACAGAGTGAACACCTGCTCCAGTACAATGGCATTCCAAGGCATGTTTAGCATTTTATTAATGTAGACTTGTATAATCTGTTAACATTTCTGCCATTTTCTTCTAAATGACTATTTCCCAATTATTTCACACGTTGCATGCACATTTTTAAATCTATTTCCTCCAACATATTTTCTGCAGGAGTTTTACATTATAAGCATCTCTGATCTTTTTTGTTTCAGTACCTATTCAATCCTCTTCTGTTATTTTTCCCTTTATATCCATAACCTTTCAAACTTAAATAGCATTGGCTCATTTAAATTAGTAGGCACCTTCTTTATTCTTGGTGGCATGATGCACGAAGGGAGGTAGAGTACATGAGATTTCAAAGTAAGAATAAATAGCCTGTTAATACACTTGGCAAATTATACTGAATTGTAAGATTCAGCAAGAACAGAGTGAATAGAAACATAACACAGAGAGACTTGGAAGGAGAGATAATAGCAAAATTAGATTTGGTAAAAAATAAATCCACTAAGAAGAAATTGTTCTAGGAATAATTGCTAAAGGTGGTGATGAGTGGAAAGGTGGAGTAAGAGGAATACAGAATCAGCCTGAAATAGATTAAACAACCCTAAAGTCTTGGACACAAAACTGAAACATGTGGCTGTACTTTTCTCATTGTATATAGGTAATGCATTTATTAGTGAGTCTTCAAAACTGTGACTGTGAAAGCCCACACTAAGTGTAGCATGATGGTTATTCTAAGACCTAGGAGGAGGAGGTAGATAGGACACAGTCCTTCCTTTCCTAAGAAAGCCCACAGTCTACAGATATTTGTCATCTAGGGACTGAGTTGAAATTAAACAGATGAAAAAAAAACAATAAAATAAAAAGTATTTCACATGTGACATGACCATGGGACACCCAACCCATTCTCCTCATCTGTTATAGTCCTTTCTATTGACATTTCCCTACTCATTGAACCCCAATGAACTGATGTACGAGTGTCCACCCTTATAAGATGAAGCACTGTCATTTGACAGTATTCCACATGTTCCCATTTGGATGAAAAAGCTTTCTTTCTTTGTTCTTTTTAATTTAAGGTATTGCCTCAACCAAAATTCCACATTGACCTGTTAATTTACTTGAACCAATTAATCCTTTGGACTTGGCTTAGTTTCCTTTTTCTATTTCTGAAAATCTCCACCTTTTATCCAACATAGTAATTATTAAAATTCTACATTTTTCCTCATAGTCTAGAAACAGGGCCAGCGGCTAGTGTAAAGCACATTTAGGCATGTACTCCTGGTTAGGATTTTAATCAATGTTCGTTGAATAAGTGACTGAAGGACAGGCCTATTGAATCTAGAAAAAAATCAGATGTGTGGAGAGATGTGGCAGAAACACATCTGTGCTTGTGGGTATGTATGAATCAGCAGCAACTGAGGCCCGGTTCTGCCATTTCGCACGGCTCTGAGCTGTTCACATCGTCTCACTGAATGTTAAAACAAACACCCCTCCGACTTAAAGATTAAATGGGATGCTAGATGTCAAAATGTCTAGTGTAATGCCTGATAGGCTCCAGGAAATTTAAATTTTATCTCCTTTTCTCTATTTGTCTTGAACCTCAAAAAGTTGTGTGTCCTAAGGCCCATGTTTAGGTGACTAAGCACATGCTTGTTTACAAACACCATGTGGAGACAACTGTCCAGTTGTTAAAAAAGAAAAGGGAAATGGTGAATCAAGATGTGAGGCACAACATATACCTCACAAAGGGTCACAGATAGACAATTACATTGAATGAGAAATCATTTGGATAACTGAATTAAACAGTATACTTCTTTTTTTTCATAATATTTTATCTTATTCTCTCTCAGCATTTCTTTGGAAAATGTCATCGCATTTTAGCCACTATGAGTAGAATTTAGGGAGGTGTCTTTGTGGACATCTATGGGATGAGCCCAGAGTACCATATTTCAGCTAAAGGAATTCATGTCTGCAGATATCAGAACCTGACTGCTCCTCCCCTAGACCTGAGAAAGGAGCATTTTGGTGGAGGCTCAGAATTGAATAACATATAATGAGAATTACTTTCCAGAGCCCAATATATAATGTTCATATTGGGCTCTGTTTTCACTTAATTATCAGCCACACAATCAAACAGTCTCTAATTATTGCCATTTTTAACAGATATAAAATATGAAAAAATAGTTTACATTTTATAGACCTATTTAAATAGGTTCAATGTCTTCCACTGAAAAACTAAAATCTTAGAAGAATGAAAATAATGTATGTTATGGGTTCCTTTATTTTATTATGATTATTTTATTTAAAAAGCATTAACACTTCATGTATGAGTGATAGATGCCAAATAAATGGAATTGGGGTTATTATTAAGGCTTCATTAAATCAAGCAATTTTAATCAGTCATTTATGCTCTTTCTAAACTTGGCATACTAATTAAACAGAAGAAGTGTTAATATTTAAATCTTATCTGGCTTTTGAGAACAAGCACCAGGGTCTTCACTTCCTAGAAGAATTATTGTGCACCTTAGCCAACCAGACTTTGTCAGTGTGGTCTCCATAATCAGTGACCTACTTCTACCCAATGGACTTAAAATCCAGAACAATTGTCTTAGTAAACAGCTAATGCTAAATGCCAAATAATACCATTTAATTTATGCTTCCATTCATAAAAAACATGTGGTGGTTTAGATTCACACTCCTGTCAAACCTAGAAAATAGATTAAGGTAGGAAAAGCAAAGATTGATTTTTGACATTGCGCTAAAGGTGTTGTCAGGTTGTAATGACTGGGAAGGGTGTATGTTGGGAGGAGTCTCACCAGCACCCCGATTTTCTGTCCCCAGAAATAACCTACAGAAGGATGGAAAACAAACCAAAGAAACACTAAAACGTTTCATACAGAGAGAGACAAGTGGAAGTTGAAAAAAACAGGAGAGCTAAAACCTGTAGATTCTGCAAAGATTGCAGGAGACCTTACTGAGCCTCAGTATGTTTTCTATCCATGGAGCTGGATGATTAAATGCTGAAAGAGTGACTGACAGCGAGAAATGATTTACTTTTTGAGAATTCAATTAAGTTACAGTCAAGAGCACTGTAAACATAAAGATTTGAAATTAGGATTCACACATGTACTGTTCAGAGCCTGGTTTGCTTTTCTCTATAGAAGTTTTCCCAGTTTCATCCATTTACTTGCAAATTTCATAATTTCAATTTTCTGTAGAGCTGAATAAATTCCATAGTGTATGTTTATAACATTTTCATTATCTATTCATCAGTTGATGGAAATCTAGTTTGATTTTTTTCCATATATTTTATATTATTGCCATATAACCTCAACATGATTAAGGCAATATTCCAGAAGAGGAAGCATAAAGATTCTAAGAGCCAGGGTTTGGGTGGTGTGAATCAGTGCCTTCTGGACATGGCAGGACCATTGTACTCATGAACTAACAGTCACCATGGTTTTCTGAGTTAGACCTTCACAAAGTTATGTCAGTCAACAATATAGCATAAGAGAGTCAGGTCACATGAGCCTCTATCCTCACCTAAAGAGCCATGGACAGTTGATGGCTACTAGAGGAGGAAAATTATTTTTCTCCAAGGATGTAGTCCCTTTTAAGGTGTCCATAGTTCAGTGACTGGTCTCATAATTATATACATATTGATAGCACTAATTTGACTCAGTATGTTAATATATGTATAATTATATATTATATACTATAGTATATAGTATATAATATATATGATATACAATAAGTATAAATTATATACTATATACAGTGTATATAATTATATTATGTATTAATATTATATATATGAAGTTGGAAAAAGGAAAATATTATCTTGAAAGCAGAGATGATGAAATTTGCAACAACTGCTTGCTATAAATATATTCTGTATCTATCTGCATAATGGAAAAGGTGAACATGAGGCAAAATGGGAATAATTAAAAGCATTCAAACTTAGCTTCAAATGATGGGAGCATCACATTTTTTTTTAAACCACAATGACTACTTCTGTAATCTTCTTTTTTCCCATGGATTCACTCAGAGTGATGTTAAGATGCTGGAGTCAGATGTCTGACCTGGACACTGAATCCACACTCAATGACAGTGTGACCTTGAAAAGCAAACTACTCTCTGCTTTCAGATCTCTAGGTTGAAAATTGGAGATAAGACAAAGATAACCCCACAGAAGTGTGAGACATTCAAACATGAAAATATATGTAAAATGGTTCACCATGGGGTCTCACCGGTGGAAAACACCTGGTTTCAGACATTCCTGTACAAGACGGGAGTGAAGGAAGCACACGCAGGAAAAAATAGCTTTACTGGCAGTGTAGACACAGTAAGAAGCATAGTCAGGTCTACAGGGTGTGTCTTGCTTCACACCTTCCAAAGGCATTCAGACTCTCATTCCCTCTTGGTTCATTTCTTCTTCTCTCTTGGCTCGAGTTGTAAAGCTTTGTGATTACATTTGTCTTACCAGATCCCCCCCCCCAGAGTCTCTTCTTTCCTAGATTATTTGACTTTCAATCATTTGATGAAATATGTTTATCCAAGTTTGACCTATAGCTCCACTAATTTTAGACTCAAGTTTGCATAGAATGAGAAAGGTGGAAAACAGAGAGTTCTGCTCTATCCAGTGCCTTAGTGTCTTTTCTGTTGCTGTGATAAGAGAACATGACTGAGGCAATTTATAAAATAAACCATTTCCTTTAGCTTATGGTTTCATAGGGCAGAAAAGAGATAACTGGGCATGTGGGTGTCTTTTGAAAATTCACATACATAATATATCAATACAACCTTCTGAGTTCATTTTGTGTAGCTCTTATTTATTTGTGTTTAAGGCTGACAACTTGGTATTGGGTAACCAATTAGGGTGCTCATCACTAGAAAGAACCCATCCTCTTTCTCTCAGAAGTCATTGATGCCCGTAGCTCCTCACCCAGGGGTGGGGCCTTGTGAAATGCTCCTCATCTACATCTGCATGTAAGCTGGTATTGTCATTGTGCAAGTGTCTTTTAGAATAAGATGCTGTTGAGATTTCATGGGTACAGCTCTCTGTCCTACAGAGAAGACACTATCTCACTGCAGACATCCTGGTCCTCTGGCTCTTACAATCTTTCTCCCCACAATTTGATGTTCCCTGAGCCTTAGTGTAGACAGCTGTGTTGTAGATGTGCCAGATGGGGCTGAGCACAACACAGTACTCAACACTGCATGTCCAGTTATCAAAATCACGATTGGGATGCCCCTTTCTATTCTACCTGCACATTGTTGTTTGTCTACATCCCGGGGGACTTTCCAACTATGCTTTGCTTTGGAGGATAGATCAGCTGATTTTTTTCAGGAATAATAACCATTCTAATACTATTTCTTAATTTTTGAGAAACACACACATGCATTATTTTTTTTATTCTGAAGGTACTAATTTACCTTTGTTCTCTGAAATATTTAATTCCTTCTCTGGACTAATAAAAGGGTTAAAAATAGTTTTATTTCTAGAAACAGCATAGATCACCCCGCTCTTTTAACTCCTTTGCACACTTTATTGTTACAATTGCTACGTAAGTCTGATATCCTTCACAATGATGAAAGATTGATGAGGAAGAAGGAAACCTTCTCCTTGTTTCCTTCATTTTCCCCATAAACATACCATGTCCAAGGAGAGGTAAAGCATTTCACAATTGATGGGAGCTACTGAGTGCAGTAAAAGTAAGGGGAGTTCTTTCAATTAATAAAATTTGAACTCTCAAAGGAAAATTTCACCTCCTCCAATTATGTAGCTTCCACCAACTTCAGATTCTCAAATGAGTTACTGAGACTGCATCTCATGTCATTTCTTGTTGTGAACTGTGATTTATGAATGGTGATACATTGTCTTTTATCCTGTCTCTCCAATGTGTTTCATTTCTTCCTGCTTCTACATACTATAGTTTATATTATGTAATCCAAGTACCATCTCGTTTTTTCAAAGCGCCTTTTGCTTTCTTACAATGATGTGTCTGCATCTCCACCAGAGATCTTCACTTTATACTCTTCCCATCATAGACCCTTTATCTTTTAGCTGTTAGTTTCTACTTGTTAAGAGATTCTCCTGGCAACACTGTACAGTAAAACTCTCCCTTCATCTGTTCTTCATTTTGCCATCTTCCCCACCAGCCCCTGACCCTCCTCTTCCACATCTTCCTCTGTCAGTCACTCCACTTACTTCATTCACCTATTACCATTTATATTGTGTCTTTATGCATGTTCTTTTAATTTCCCTGCTCCTCTTACCCTGAAAACATATTCTCACCATAAGAAGAAAAGTGTCAACTGATTTTAGCAGTGCCTAGAGAGCATCTGGCCCAGTAATGGTCTCAGTAATATTTGTTGAACAGTGTCTTGCAAAAGAACCCAAGAGAAACTGACCATCCTACAGACTGGAAGACATCTTCTACTCTTCAGTCTTTCTCTTCAGCTGATGTTCCCTGTCCACGTCGGAAACATAGAGATGCTTCAGGATCTGTAGGGTTATTTTCAACACTCAGAGAAGATCTGCTATTGTCCTTCATTTGATTGTACCTTATGCTTTTAGAAATGGAACTAATTAGAATGTGGCTCACTTTATAGAATGAGTTGAGATGAATTTTGTGAAATATAATTAGTTAAATTGAAATGATATATATATATATTCAAATCTGGTATGCTGGCATACCCCTGTAATGTCAGTACTGAGGAGGTAGAGACAGGTGGATCCAAAATTCAAAGTGTCCTTAAATAAATCCTTGGTAAACTCAAAGTCAACCTGAGCTACATCTTTCACTCTTTCAATTTTTTTACAGTGAAATATAAATAAAATTTTACATTGAAAGAATAATTTATGTGGCTTTGCAAACTATGGAAACTTCAGGTAGCAGAATAAAGTGATATTAGTCAAGCCCAAATACCCCGTCTAACCTCAACAGTGGCAGTACAATATTATTTAAAATAATATTGACTAATTTACTGTTTTATTACTCTAATGGGATGGTAGTCATGTGACTTCCCTCCAAATTGAAGAACACTCATCAAAAGCAGGATGCTATTATTTAAATAATGGTCAAGTGGTCCTCCTCTGATCCAATTCTAACCAGAACAATATCAGGATTATCTTAACCACTGTGCTCTCAGTGGGGAAATTTGTGTATTTAGCAAGTTACTTCACTGGATTTGTTTGAACAGCTCATTCAGATATGGTGCAGTAGAAAATCAGCATTAGAATGAGTAGGATTATGGTTCAAATTAGTGAATTACAAAGGAAGTAGAAAGATTGCACATTAAGTACTTTCCTGTGAATAATTTGAAAATCAAAATGCAGCATAACAAAACCAAGGAACAACTAATTCCAGCAACTAGTGTTTCAGGTAATCATCCCCTTGAAATCCACATCTCAAACTCTAAACCCAAAACTCCTCCATACTTCTTTTTAACTGTGCACATTTCATAATAAACTTAGAATTAGATTATAGAAAATGAATGGAAGGAACAAAATAATTTTTTAATCTTATGATTTCATGAACTTGATAGAAAACAGGTAACTCAATAAAATCATAGAGAGAGAGAGAGAGAGAGAGAGAGAGAGAGAGAGAGAGAGAGAGACTCTGAGAGCTAGAGGCAGAGAGAGAGACAAAACTCATTACAAGATTATGAACATTAGGGTAAATAAAATAATTCAAGCCCAGAAAGAAAATATTGCATGATTTATCTTCTATTAGGAATTTAAAAAAAATGAATTTCATAGAAGCAGAGAGTAAGGATCCTCACATCCACTGTCATCTCTGCTGAGAACGACTACCATGAGCAAATTTCTGTAGCAGAGATCACCAATGCCTGCTTTGAGCCAGCCAACCAGGCTGTGATATGTGATCCTTGTCATGGTAAATACATGACCTGCTGCCTGCTCTACTATGATGATGTGGTTCCCAAAGATATTAATGGTGCCATTGCCACCAACAAGCCCAAGCATATCATCCAGTTTGTGGACCAGTGCCCCACTGGCTTCAAGGTTGGCATTAATTACCAGCCACCCACTATGAGTACCTGGTGGAGAGAGACCTAGCCAAGGTCCAGAGAACTGTGTGCATGCTGAGCAATATCACAGCCATTGCTGAGGCCTGGGCTAACCTAGATGACAAGTTGGATCTGATGTATGCCAAGCATGCCTTTGTGCACTGGCATGTGGGTGAGAACATGGAGGAGGAAGAGTTTTCTCAGGCCCATGAGAATATGGCTGCCTTAGAGAAAGATTATGAGGAAGTGGATGTGGATTCTGTTGAAGGACAGGGTGAGGAAGAAGGAGAAAAATACTAAATTAAATGTCACTAAGGTACTTCTCCCACAGGGAAGTTTATTCTGTTCCAACACAGAAAGTTGTGGTCTGATCAGTTTATATGCATGTGGAAATGTGTGCTTTTATATAATTATTGACTAAGAAAGAAAGAAAGAAAGAAAGAAAGAAAGAAAGAAAGAAAGAAAGAAAGGAAGGAAGGAAGGAAGGAAGGAAGGAAGAAAGAAAGAAAGAAAG
>CABHPP010104705.1:41517-85611 GCA_902168425.1 Peromyscus attwateri
AAGGAAGGAAGGAAGGAAGGAAGAAAGAAAGAAAGAAAGAAAGAAAGAAAGAAAGAAAGAAAGAAAGAAAGAAAGAAAGAAAGGAAGAAAGAAAAGTATGAAAGTTTCCATGGACTGTGGTATGGGAAAGTAGGGAGATGAGCTCATAGGGTTGAAACATAGTCAAGGAGGATAATATTCGGGGGCTCCAACAGATGGCAAGTTGATCATAATTCATTAAACTTCAAGTTACCTCATGTCATCAGATTGCAGTTCATTAATGTAGCAGATCATATGTTACCTGATCATTAGCACACTCAATGAAAACTAATGATAGTTATTAAATTTCTTTGGTCATCACATATATATATATATATGTGTGTGTGTGTGTGTGTGTGTGTGTGTGTGTGTGTGTGTGTGGTGTGTGTGTATGTATATATAAACATACATGTTTTGCTAATTAAATTTAATGAATTTGTGGACTGTTTCTAGAACCAAACACCTGTACAACATAAACACTACAGGAGCAATTCATTTATGGAAAAGTACATTCAGAAGTTCCCATTACTTTCCAAGTTACTTCTCTTTCACCTTGAAATTTAGGACTCTCTGATTAGCAGGAAAATGCAGATCAATACCAATATTGAAGTCAAGATAGATTGCAGCATTTTAGTACATGTATGACTTAAATATTGCATAGAATATAAAGCAAAGTATGAGTTAGCACTCTTCTGAGATTAAAGTTAATTGGGTAGCCTCTACCTTGATTTGCCCTACATCGTGCTCCTTATAAAAAGGAGGTGTTTTGAAAATAGACACTCTCTTCCCATAGGTAGTTTCCCAATGGTAGAACTGCATGAGGATAAACATGAGTAGATTTGGAAATCAAAGGACCATAAACAAGACCTGAAATTAGAATTTTTTGGTTAAACAGTCTTGGTAGCTAAGCAACTCTCTCAAGTGAGAACACGCTTTTAAAACGGCAACATCCATGCAAAGTAATTTAACTGTTGCTTTATTGGAACATTTTAATGTCCTTGTTGTTTAAGAATTGCATAGATGAATATAATGTGTTTCAATCAAATCTACCTCCACTCCCTTCCCCATGTCACACACCACTTTTCCCTCCCAACTTCAATCATCTGTTGTTAAATCCACTGAGTTTATTTAGTGCTGTTAGTATGTAAAGGTTTCTGTGCCAGTTCTTAAATTTAAATTACCGCAGTCCTGTTAATAATATAAACACAGTGATGGCAAAAATAGCAATGGCTTCAGTGAGAAGGTGTGTAAGAGTATGATAACCACACACACAACATATTCCCATACAAGTTAAGAGTAGCTGTACATATGAATATGATTTAAAATTCACTACCAAATATGTGCAAGTAATGTTATTTATGAATATATAGAGAAAATAAATAAATGCATTTAGTTATGGAAATGTCTTTCTAACAATTTGAATTCTGAAGAAAGAGAAACTTGAAGTCTATGCAGTAGAGAATTCCTAAATTGTAGCATGGCCACTCATTCTGGGAACACAGAGGAAAGTGGTATGCTATTTATGCTACTTTTCTGTATTTAAAAGAGTCCTTAAAACAGACAAAAAAAAATTTAATCTGTTCTTCTCATCTCTTAATTTCACAAAAGGCCTGTTAAATGACTAATGAGCATGTGTAGAGAAACTCAGTCTGACTTTGTGGTGGCTCTCTGCCTTTCTACAACACTTTGTTTCTACCACAGGGAACTCCTTGTGCCTTCAGTGTTCCTCCAGCAGCCAACGCTCCCTGAGTTGTATGGCCCTTGTCAAGTCCCTGCTCAGCTTTATTTCTGCAACAAAGATGAAAGTGCACAAAATATTACGAATGTGAAACACTGGGATTGTACAAACTCGGAAGATTCTTTAAGCAAAATGGATAAATACTCATATTGAAGTCTAAATTTACTTGGAATGGATGAATGTCTCTGAACCATGTACATATTTTGCCTGTAAAGAGAAATGGTTTCTTATATTTAATCATTAATTTCTTTTGAAAAATCAAGTGTGTATGAGATTGTGAAGTCACAACCAAATACAAGATACTATTTTCTTGTGTGTGTGTGTGTGTGTGTGTGTGTGTGTGTGTGTGTGTGTGTGTTACTTATTATAATTGAGACTCTTCCAAAAGAACTTTCTGATGCTGGTTTTGGGTATTTCTTTTTTCAATCAATGTTTTGTGTGTTTTGAAGTGGGAATCAAGAATGACCACCAATTCTGAAATCTATTTAATATTTCTGGATTATGATTGTCTTTGGTTTGAAAAGAAATATGAAAATTAAACATCAGAAAGAGAAAGACTGAAACATTTCCCCAGGACCCCTACTGTTTATGACTAACTATATATGTCAGCAAATAAACAGCTTTTGTTAGAAGCTGTAGCTCAAGGCATGGAAAAACTGACTAGAAATACTCTGCCTTGAAGCTCCACATTCTCCTGCACAGACTGAATTCCACTGTTGCCTGTTGTTACAAATAAAATTTTATTGAACCACAGTCACCTTTGTTCCCATCCACAGACTCCTCCCAACTTCATGCTGCATTTTGTTGTTGTTGTTTTAGCCCACAGAGTCTAAATAGTGCTGTCAGTATGTGAGTGAGTATAGGACCATTCACCAGACTATGGGCAACTTACCAGAGGCTATACCCCTCATCAAAAACCATTCTACCTCCCCTAGCAACCATCAGCTGTCAAATAATTTTTAGTTAGAGGTGGGGTGCTATCATTTCCTTCTCTGTCCATGCTGGAACAAGCTGAAGCCATTCAAAACAAAAATTAGTACTAATCTTCAATCAATGCAGTAGCAAACAAAAAACAATGATATTCTCTAATGGAGCAGATGAGGTCTAGAGCCAAAATGGTAATATCAGATAGATGCCATGAAGGTCATTCTCTGAATATTGTACCTAAATAATTAAAGTCATTGTGTGTCTAAGAAAATTTTGCCATAATTTTCCACAGGCAATGTAGTTTCATTTCTTTAATGACTTCAAATATTTTTTCAGAGTATATAAAAGACAAGTGACATAACTATTCAACATCAGAAAATACTGGTTTTTTCTACTCCTTCCCAGAGAACCTGCTAGACAGTACAAAATATAAAAATACCATAGACAAGATATGTCTGTATTAATTACTTTTCTATTGGTATGACAAAATACCATTACCAGAAGCAAGAATACATTGGGACATGGCATCAAAATCAGGAAACTGAATGATAACATCCCAAACATAAGCCTGAAAGAGAGACAGCAAATTAGAAGTAGGGAGGATCTAGGGACACTCGAAGATCCCCACCAATTACATATTTCCTCCAGCAAGGCTGGACATAACAAACCTTCACAAACAGCACCGCCAGCTTGAGATCTAGCATTCTAATGCCTGAGCCTGAAGGGATACTTTCTTTTTCAAACCACCATATTCCATTCCATGGCCTCCATAGCCTCACCCATCAATATAATGCAAAATTCCTTTAGTACTACTTCAAAAGTCCCAGAAGTCTTTAACATTTTCACAACTCTTTAAAAATCCAAAGTCTTCTCGAAAACTCAAGACTCAAGGCAATCTCTTGATGGTAACCTTCAGTGAAATTAAACACACACACACACACACACACACACACACATGCACACACGCGCGAGCGCACACACACACACACAATGTGTACTTTCAATATACAATGGCAGAGAATGTGCATTACTATTTGTGAAGGCTAATCTTGCTTGTCAACTTGTTCACATATGGAATTAACTAAAACACACCTGGGCATGACTATGAGGGACTTTTTTACGGGATAAGTTGAGGTAGGAAGACCCACCCTAATTCTGGGCCATACCTTCTGACAGCAGCCCACATAAAAAGGCCAAGGCTTGTTGTAACATGAATCTTAAAAGTTCTTATTAATAAAAATCAAACCTGAGCCAGAGATTGGGGTGAACACTGGAAGATCAGAGAGACAGAACGAGCCACAACTATCTCACCTCGCCGGATCCTCAGCTGGTCTTGTTTCCTCAGACTGGAGGCCTCTGAGTCTTCATCCAAAATGGATCTCAGCTGAACTGCTGCTAGAAGCCTGAAAGCTTAAACAGGCCAAATGCCTAACCAGGCCAAATGCTTCTCCAGGCCAAATGCCTCTCCAGGGCAAATGCCTCTCCAGGGCAAATGCCTCTCCAGGGCAAATGCCTCTAGTTTCTGGTCCTCACGCCTTATATACCTTTCTGCTTTCTACCACCACTCCCTGGGATTGAAGGCTTGCTTTCTGGGATTAAAGGCGTTGGTCACCATGCTTGGGTGTATCCTTGAACACATGGATTTCTGCCTCTGGAATGCTAGGATTAAAGGCGTGTGCTACCACTGCCTAACCTCTATTTAATATTGTGGCTGCTCTGTCTCTGACCCCAGATAAGTTTATTAAGGTACACAATATTTTGGGGAACACAATACCACCACAGCTTGTGCTTAACATAGAGGCTGTAATTGTTAAGATCAATGTGCTTAAGGCGAGACCTCCTTCCCTCTTCTGTAATGAAGAGATGGTTTCCTCAAAGGCAAGATCCCAAGCAGCTAACCTTTCAATTTGTGAAAGAGATCAGGTTGTAAGGCATTTAGTTTTCCTAGAAAGCAATTGTATACAAAAGCTACTGTTAATGTGACTGAAGGTCCATCTGAAACTGGCAGCTGAAAATCTGTCAGTATTGTCCAAGAGTGCTCCTGAGTTTAGAAGTAGGAAGGATGTATGAGTGAAGGAATCAGAGGTTATTCCTCTGTGATTTAGAAAGCCACCGAATCCAGGCAGCATGTGGCAAAGGAATCCCTGTATGAAGACCCTGAGTGGGCAGGAGTCCCTGATGGCTGCAGTGTGAAACTGTGAAAATGCAACCTGGGTTATGTTGGAGATTCTAAGATGTTGGAGATGCCAGATGCATGAGACATTTGCCAAGGAGAGATGAAATAAGGGCATGGAATCTGCCCAAGGGTGAGACATATGTTGCAGACTGCAAAGCTGGAGCTATTTAATTCCTTTAAAATTAAAGCCTTAGACTCCGGACATGATGTTACAGGATTTTCTGTTTTTCTTACTTGGATGCACTCTTGCTTTAGTCCTGGTATTTATTCATTAATTCTTCCCCTTTGAGTTGTATATTAGAGTTCTCTAAAGAAAGAGAACTGGTTGAATGAAAATACATACAACTATATAAATATATAGTATATATCTATATCTATATATGGAACTCCGTATATGTACATATATATTAGACTGGCTGCCAGCTTATAAGCTGTGGTCTGGATAGTCCAACAATGTCTGTTTCCCAGGAGAAAGGCCAAGAATCCAGGAGTTGATCAGTCCACAAGAGATGAGCAGCCCCAATCTATTGGCTGTTACATTAAGCTTCCTCATGCTCTTTTCCTAGCCAAACGTTCCTTTTTGCATTTCTCTCTGTCCTATGTTTCATTGTAGATAGACCTGCATAAGTATGGTCAATAACAACCCAAAATAGATTCAATGTTAGGATGTCTTGCAATTTCCTCCATCAAAGAAATGAGTCCATTACTTTTCAATGTAGGCTCAGGCAACTCTGTTGAATGTGGGCAGAAGATAGCCAGAGACTTTGTCTAACTAGCATGCAAAAGGCCTCATGTAGAGTCTCTGATATTGCTCTCCTCTTAGAACCTTGAGATGGGCCCCCACAGTCTTCATTCCTCTTGGTATTACAACCCCCTAGCCTTCTAGAATGTTCTTTAAACTCTGACTAAAGCACTTAACTGTTCCAGAGTTTCAATATCTCCCACATTCTAGAAAGAAGCATGGCCATGCTCTTCACAGAGACAGCCCATGCTTCTCTGATTCAAATTCTGTATTATTTACCTGTCTACTGCTGCAATACAACACCATGACCCAAGGCAACTTACAGAAGAAAGAGATTATGTTGGCTTAAGGTGTCCATTATGGCCAGGAGACATGGCAGCAAGTGCACGAACAGGAGAGTGCACGAACAGGAGCAAGATGCTGAACAAACACATCTTCCTTCACAAGCAGAAATCAAACTGGAAGTGGAGTGAAGCTATGAATTCCTCAAGCCTGCCTCCAGTGATGTACTTTCTCATAACATTCCTCAAATCGTGCCACCAACCAAGGACCAAGTGTTCAAAAGCCTGAGCCTGGCTGGGGGGCATTTCTTATTTAAACCACCATGCTGCAGTTACACACACCACAGTTAAGGAAGCATGACCACACAGCACAGTGAAGCAAATGCTGAAAGAAAGGAAAGCACACTGCAAATCTGAAGAACATCGAAAGATGCTTTGTGGAAAATAAATGCAAATCTCTATTTGTCTGTGTACCCTCTAGCTGTACGTCTTGAGATAGTATTAATTATCAAAGAAGGCTTGATTAAATATTTGGTCTCTAGCCCAGAGGTAGTGGTGCAAGCCTTTAAACCCAGCACTTGGGAGGCAGAGACAAGTGGATCTCCACGTATTCGAGGCCAGCCTGGTCTATAGAGAGAGTTCCAGGACAGCTAAGGCTACACAGAAAAACTTTGTCTCAAAAAATTTAAAACAAAAATTTTTTAAAATGGTCTCTAAATTTCTATGCAACAGAAGGGTAAGGAAAGTAATTAGCAGATGAGCATATACGAACTATGTAGACAAAGAGATTTATGCATGAAAAGATTAAGTCAAAAGACCCACATGACACAAAAATGAACTTATATGCATATGATGGATTTGGAGGAATAACAGTGACTTAACATCAACTCATTGTTTCTAATGTTCAATCATGTAAAATATTAGTGACAAGACTAATGTGCTGAGATCGGGAGTATGAATAGAGAGTAGGAGCCCTTTGTTTTCTATAACTCTAAAGGTATACTAATAAGCAGAGTACATTATCACTTTGAAATTATTTTATAGTACTGGGACATGTGCTACCTGTAAGTACGCGACACTGAGCTGTTCTTCAGCTCTAAAGTTCATGACACTTTAATAAGCTTACAGAAATGATTCTATTGAGACAGCACAAAACAGGAGTGTCTGTTGATAATTTATATTTATGGGATGGATGAAGAAAAGGGAACCTGAGAAGTCAGTAGCACATGAACCATGAAGACTCATATAATATGTTCAAATTATTAGGGTCAAAGATCATGAGATGCTAAATTAATTCATCTGTAGATACAATATATTCATGTTTTTTTTTTTTTACTTTCTTCTGACATCCTTTGATGAACTCTTAAGAAATGCAAAGAGAATACTCAAGATTGAAGGATGAGACACTTCTGAGAAAATCCAGACATGAGTTTGGGTCAGACACTGGAGGTTAGTTAGAGCTTCATAATCCAAGCAGAGAAAGAACATCTTGCTACCTGGAGGGGCTGAGGACATCCTCTCTGTACTAGTTATTTTCTTTTCCATTGTGACCCCCCATAAAAAGAACCCTGATAAGAAACAACTTAGGAGAAAGATTTGTGTTAGCTCACTGATTTGTGGCAGGGAAGGGGATTGCCTCTGAGCCTTTATCTGAGCTGTGGTGGAAGAGAATGCAGCACCACTTGCTACATTTCTAAAAGGTGGAACATAGACAGACGAGATCAGTCCTGAAAGTGTCAGTCTATAACACATAAGCCTGTCCAGAGTGCACTACATACCGGACTCGGACTTCACCACCTCACAGTTCTACAACCTGCTAATGGAGAGTCACCAGCTAGGGACTGTGATAAAACTAAAACAAAAGCATAAACCTATTGGGGACACTTCTCATTCGAAGTATAGTATTGTATAAGCAATCCCCTATGTGTATTATTGGACATGTTTGTTAGGTATACACATGCAAGACTGTAAACCTGGGCTCATAGCTTTCTTGCTCTCTGTGGACATTGAAAATAGAGGACTTTATCCCCATTATTTCAGTGGTATGTGGACACTGGGAAGTAGCTGTCTCAATTACTTGTAGTTCTTGCAGGTCTGTCTCAAACCTGTTAAGGATTTTACTCAAATATTCAACAGAAATTAGTTCCCATGGGCTATGCTGAGGATGCCAAGATAAATACCAGGAACTCAATTTAGACACTCACCATCTGGAGAAAGTGCAAACATATAAACAAGAAACTGTGCTCCATTAATGGAAAAGTACTGTGGTAATTTAAATGAAATGCCCCCCATATGCTCATGTATTTGAACAGTTGGTGGCACTGTTTGTGGGATACTATGGAATCTTTAGTAGGTGTGGCCTTGCTGAAGGAAGTATATAATTGAGGGTGGGCTTGGAGTGTTTGTGCATGGAACTGTGATCTCTCAGCTTCCTGCTCTGGGCACCTACTACTGTGTTTTCCTCATTATTATATATTCTTCCTTCCTCTAGAAGATAAGCCAAAATAAACTCTTTCTTCTGTAAGTCACAATTGGTCATTGTGTTTTATCACAGCAACAGAAACTTAACTAAAACACAGACCAAGTAAAATCCTGAGAGATTTTATCTGTTCTTGCAACCCGAACTGACCTACTTTGGTGATCGGATGGCCAATCACCCTAACTGTTGTGGTAGAACTCTTATCCAATGACTGATGGAAGTGGATGCAGAGATCCACGGCCAGGCCCCAGGTGGAGCTCCTGGAGTCCAATCAGTGAAAGAGAGGAGGGACTGTATGAGCAAGAGATGTTGAGACCATGATTGGAAAAAGCACAGGAACAAATAGCCAAACTAGTGGAAACACATGAACTATGAACCAATAGCTGAGGAGCCCCCAACTGGATCAGGCCCTCTGGATAAGTGAGACAGTTGATTAGCTTGAACTGTTTGGGAGGCCCCCAGGCAGTGGGACTGGGACCTGTCCTTAGTGCATGAGCTGGCTGTTTGGAGCCTGGGGCCTATGCAGGGACACTTTGCTCAGCCTGGGTGAAGGGAGGAGGGGACTGGACCTGCCTAGACTGAATCTACCAGGCTGAGCTGAATTCCCAGGGGAGTCCTTGCCCTGGAGGAGATGCGAATGGGGAGTGGGTTGGGGGGAGGGGGGGCAGGAGGAGGGAGGACAGGAGAATCCGTGGCTGATATGTAAAATTAAATTAAATTATAAAAAAAGAAAAGAATCTCTCAGAGCCTAAGACTGAAAAAGTGTTCTAAAGTCTCTTAGGGGAAGGATGGGTATTCAAGGAGAGGGCAGAGAAGAGATTCAGGAGACTGCAAGCTTGGGCTGGTGAAAGATAGACTTAAATCACGTGGAACCTGAATTGGGGAAATTTCATCCTATTTTTAGGGCCACAGAACCATTTTTAACAAAGCATCCTCATAGTGCCTGACCATAGAAAGACAGCAGACTGTCATTTTGTCTTATTTACTGCATCCTTTGCCTTACAGAACCTTCTCAGTTTCAGGAGGTCCCATTTATTAATTGTTGTTCTCAGTGTTTGTTCTCCTGAAGTTATATTTGGGAAGTGATCTCCTGTGCCAATGCTTTCAAGACTATTTCCTACTTTCTCTTCTATCAGGTTCAGAGTAGCTTGTTGTATATTGAGGTCTTTGATCCACTTGGACTTGAGTTTTGTGCATGGCCATAGATATGGATCTAATTGCAATCTTCTAGATGTTGATGTCCAGTTGTGCCAGCACCATTTGTTGAAGATGCTTTCTTTTTTTCCATTGTATAGTTTTGGCTTCTTTATCAAAAACCAGGTGCTCATAGGTGTGTGGGTTAATGTTAGAGTCTTCCATTGGCTTCCATTTGCCCACATGATGGTTTTTATGCAAAAACCAAGCTGTTTTTATTACTATAGCTATAGTAGAGCTTGAGGTCAGGGGTGGTGATGCTTCCAGAGGTGGCTTTGTTGTACAGGATTCTTTTTTTTTTTTTTTTTTTTTAGCTATCTTGGGTTTTCTGTTTTTCCAAATGAAGTTGAGCATTGTCCTGTTCAGGTCTGTGAAGAATTGTGTTGGGATTTTGATGGGGCTTGCATTGAATCAGTAGATTGTTTTTGGTAAGATTGCCATTTTTACTATGTTAATCCTCCCTATCCATGAGCATGGGAGATCTTTTCATTTTCTGATATCTTCTTCAATTTCTTTTTTCAGGGACTTAAAGTTCTTATCATACAGGTCCTTCATTTGCTTACTTAGAGTTACCCCAAGGTATTTTATATTATTTGTAGCTCTTGTAAATGGTGATGTTTCTCTGATTTCTTTCTCATCCCTTTTATCATTTGTATATAGGAGAGTTACTAATTTTTTTGAGTTAATCATATATCCTGCCACAATACTGAAGGTGTTTATCAGCTGTAGGAGTTCCTTGGTCGAATTTTTGGGGTCACTTATGTATACTATCATATCATCTGCAAAAAGTACTTCTTCTTTTCCAATTTATATCCCTTTGATCTCCTTTTGTTGTCGTATTGCTCTAGCTAGAACTTTAAGTACTACATTGAATAAATATGGGGAGAGCAGACAGCCTTGCCTTGTTCCTGATTTTAGTGGAATTGTTTTGACTTTCTCTCAATTTAATTTGATGTTGGCTGTGGCTTGCTGTAAATTGCTTTTATTATGTTTAGGTATGTTTCCTGTATTCCTGATATCTCTAACACCTTTATCATGAAGGAGTGTTGGGTTTTGCCAAAGGCCTTGTCAGCATCTAACGAAATGATCTTGTGGTTGCTTTGTTTTTTTCTTTCAGTTTGTGGATTTTCACCAACCCCACATCTGACAGAAATCTGATCTCCAAAATATATAAAGAACTCAATCAACTAGACATCAAAGTAACAAACAATCCAATTAAAAAATGGACTATAGAGCTGGGCGGTGGTGGTGCACGCCTTTAATCTCAGCACTCAGGAGGCAGAGCCAGGCAGAACTCTGTGAGTTCAATGCCAGCCTGGGCTACCAAGTGAGTTCCAGGAAAGGCACAAAGCTACACAGAAAAACCCTGTCTCGGGAAAAAAAAAAACAAAACAAAACAAAACCAAAACAACAACAACAACAACAAAAAATGGACTATAGAGTTAAACAGAGAATTCTCAAAGGAAGAATTTCAAATGACTGAAAGACATTTAAGGAATTGCTCAACATCTTTAATCATCAGGGAGATGCAAATCAAAATGACTATGAGATACCATCTTACACCTGTCAGAATGGCTAAGATCAAAAGCACTGCAGACAGTTTATGTTGGAGAGGATGTGGAGCAAGGAGAACATTCTTCCACTGTTGGTGGGAGTGCAAACTGGTACAGCCACTTTGGAAGTCAGTATGGTGGTATCTCATTAAATTTGGAATCAATATACCTTGAGACCCAGCTATACCACTCTTGGGCATATACCCAAGGAATGCTCAATCATACCACAAGGACACATGTTCAGCTAAGTTCATAGCAGAATTATTTGTAATAGCCAGAACCTGGAAACAACCTAGATGCCCCTCAACTAAAGAATGGATAAAGAAAATGTGGTACATATACACAATGGAGTACTACTCAGCAGAGAAAAACAATGACATCATGAAATTTTCAGGCAAATGGATGGAACTAGAAAATGTCATCCTGAGTGGGGTAACCCAGGCTCAGAAGGCCAAACATTAGAATTTCTCCAGTAACTGATGGAAACAGATGCAGAGATCCAGGACCAAATACCAGATCAAGCTCTAAGAGTCCAGTCGGAGAGAGAGGAGGGATTCTATGAGCAAGTGCATTCAGGTCATGATGGAAAAACATGCAGAGATGACCAAACCAAACTAGCAGGAAATCATGAAAGTTGAATCAGTGGCTGTGGAACCTACATGAGACTGGACTAGGCCCTCTGCATGGCAAGACAATTGTATAGATTGATCTGCTTGGGGGACCCCCTGGTGATAGGATCAGAATCCATCTCTGGTTCATGAGTGGGCCTTTTGGAGCCCACTACCTATGATGGGACACCTTGTGGAGCCTTGAGGTTGGGGAAGGGCTTGGACTTGAGTCTACTGGATGTGCCTCCCACAGGAAGCCTTGCCTTCTTGTTGGGTGGGAGTGGGGGATGGGTTGGGAGGGGGAAGTTAGGGGGTGGGAGGAGGGAAGAGGGGAGCTGTTAATTGGTCTGTAAAATGAATGAAAAAATTTTCCTGATTAAAAAAATACTATATATATATATATAAAGAATATATATAAAGAAAGGCAATAGACAAGAGAAAAAGGAAATAAGCAGCTACCTTGTAACAGAAAATTCACAAGATGACTACAGGAAGATTAGATGACAGGTGGTGTTAACATTACACTTGGGAAGTTTAAACAAGACTGAGGGATAATGAGTATAGTCAGTGGTGCTAGAATATGAGACAGAAAGTCCATTGCTCTATATTTGTCTGCCTAAAAAGGTGGCTGCTAGATTTATTGGGCAACATCCACAGCTTTGAGAGTCAAATGATTCTATAACCTTCATGGTCAGTTACTAATTATGTGGCTTCAATCACATTAATGAACCTAAAAATTTCTTATCTTTTTTTTAATATTAAAAGATAACTAATAACAATATAATCTGGGTATTCCAAAAATGCCTACATTCATAATAGAGAGGCTGAGAACATGGTAGCTGCTCAATCCACAAGGGTGTATACTTAAGCAGTCCCATCCTAAGGATAAATGCCTGGAGGATTCCTGGGGAGCCAGGAGTGTTCAGTCCATGTTCGATGGCTGAAGGTGCTTGGTTCTGATGTCACCAAAGAAAGGCAGCAGTAGGTGAACAGGGTAGATCCACTCAATAGCAAGGCATGAGCAAAGGGGCGATAACTTGACAGCATAACTAGAAGGCAAGACAAAGAAAAGTAAGAAAGAAAGAACAAAGATTTTCCCCCTTGGACCTCTTTATTCGTTGCCACCAAAATATAGCCCATATTTAGGGTGGGATCTTTCCACACATAACCTGATCTAAAAAAAATAACTTACAGGAATATCCAGGACTTATCTCTTAGTTGTCTCTGGATCAAGTCAAGTTGACAATCAAGATTAATCAACACAGAAGGAATGTTTTTTAATCTTAAAGTTTAATCAGTAGTACCTGAATTTCAGGTTGTAGAAATTAAAAAAAAAAAAAAACAGTAACAACAACAACAACAACAACAAAAAAGCTGAACTAAAAGTTGAAATGATATTGAGTAAGAAATAGAATGCACATGTCTGACCCAAAACAGTTCCTACATTTCTCAAAGTTGTCAATCTTTTTTATTAAAAATAACATCTCATTTATGAAGGTGACCATTGTGAAAAGTCAGACTCAATACATATTTGTAGATGAATAGATGAATGAATGAATGAATGATCTAGGAGTCATCTAGCTCAGTGTCCTCCTCTCAACCTTGCAGCTGTGTCTGACTCCTAAGGTGCTGGCTTGTTTATGTTGTCAGTTCACTAGCATCATATCTGCTTGGGAAGAACTCTGGCAAAGTTGATACTTATAAAACAACCAGTTTGTACTTTTTGTCCTTTGATTGCAATTAATGAGATTAATTGTTTATCTGCTTCCCCATTATGCTTTGATGAGGCCCACATGAGTGCATTTCCAGGAATGTAAGTATTTAGTATTAGTGTGTTGTCTTATTGAGAGAGCAATGTTATTATACTGCTTCATTAATGCCAGTACATGTGGTTCAATTAAGATTTACAAATTAAGTTTAATTAAGGTTTATAAGCAGTGAGGTGAACTCCTAGCTGTGCTCACACTTCTGATTTCTTCCCTTTCTTCTCTTTTTCTCTTGCACAGTCCTGCTTGTGATTATAAAAATCAAGTGGGTGCTGGAGCTGGGACATAAAGGGTGTTCTCTGGGCATCTAGCTACTATCCCAGTATTTCATGTCTAAATGAGATCTGGGGCTTAGGCACCAGAAAGTATATCACATCTGGGAAATATCAAATAACTAATGAAAAGCAAAAAATAAAACAAAACAACAACAACAAAAACCACAAAAGACCATGGATATTGGTGCCAAACTGATTACAATAGCTGTGTTATTTTGTGCCAGTTTTCCCTCCATGATTCTCAATGTCTACATATAAAGGAAAGACAGAGGGGAATGGGGCAAAAGAGAGAGACAGAGAGAACTTTCCGATGTATTATTACACCAGAGTATTCATGAAAAAAAATGACAAAGTAGCTGAATTTTAAGTTTAAGAAATGACAGTTATCACTGATAAGAAGAGAGAGTTCATTTTGACTTACTGTTCCATTAGGATGAGAATCCACCAAGGCAGGGAGTCATGGGCCAGTAAGCTGCAGGCACAGCTACAATAACAAGAAGCTTTGAGATCACACCTTCAACTGCAAACACAAAGCAAAGGAAGAGAGCTGGAAGTGTGGTTGATCTAGAAACTCTCATAGCCTGCCCCCAGTGATGTATTTACTACAGCAAGGCTGCATCTCCCCATAACCTCCCCAGACGGTACCACCAATCTGGAGCTAAGAGTTCACATGCCTGAGCATATGATGGACATTTCTCATTCAAACCACCACAAGCTACACATAATTAAACTTTGCTACGTCTTAAGTTACTGTATTTAACTTTTTTTTTTAAAGACAGTCTTGCTACACTGCCGTGGTTGGCTGGAACTAAGAGATTTACCTGCCTTTGCTTATGAAGAGATGAGATGAAAGACTTCTGATATTACACCTGGCTTAATTTTTCTTAAAGTGGTGTCATTAAATTATCCACCTCTCTTATGTTTGAAGGTATGTGATTCATTCCTCCAAAAAGAACATGATAATAGGAAGATTCCCTAGCCATGCCCATCTAAGTACATATACACTTTACAGTTTTTCCTAACAAACTAGTCTGGCTAGCAAAGGATAATGACTTGAGGAGTGGCAGGAAACACAAAGGCCCCATATTTATGTCATACTATGAGACTACTTGTTCATACTCCTACAACAGCTTCTTGGTGCATACATAGTGTAAGTAGAGGGAATAATGTAAATGGTTTATGCTCATTGTTTTGTTTAAACAAATAAGAAGATTGTATGGATAGTACTATAGTGTGGATGTTCATCAGCATGAATACATTAGTAAGAAAAGAAAGTATGGCTGATGAATTGTACTAAATGACAAAAAAGAAAAAAAGCCTGCACTTGGAATGAGATTGCTTTCAAAGATAGTACCTGGACTTGGTGCTACCTACTACATAACCTTATGGCCTGAGAGTGCCTGCCTGTGAGTCATAAATTTCTTACCTTAATAAGAAAGAAATATGGGGACATTGCTTTCTGCATTGCCTTCTTCTAAATACCATTAACAAAGTCTAGGGAAATGTTGAACATAACACTATGAAAGATGGAGAAATGCCTTCTAAATCGTATATGGCTGCATTAACATAAGGAGTTATTATTATGTTGATTATCATTGATGACAGTCTGGACAAATGTGATAATTACACTCATAAAATGAAGATGCTTTACTCTGGACATTCAGGAGAGGCTTATCCTTCTAAAAAGAGCGATTATAAGCACAAAGTATTCCTTTTTATTAGTGCTGCAATAACTGTTCCATGTAATATTAATAACAATAATAAAATGTTAGCTACTTTCACATTATTTTCAGAGAAAATGAACACAAGAGCTAAAAAGTTGAGTGAGCAAAACTTGTTCCTTTTAATGATATCAATAAAAAAAGCAAGAGATGCTCAAATTAATTTGTTTCCAACACCCCAACTATGCAGTGCTTCTAGGACATTTATTATCTCTTTTTGTTGTTGGGAGCTTTGGGTGACTACAATGGATGACTTAATAAGAATTTCTATGATGAACCCTGAAACTGAAATGTTCTCTGTCATCCAATAGACAGAATTCTCCCAAATCATCTCAGACCTGACCATTGGTATTTATCACTGCCTTTGGCTATCATCCTCAGGTAAACTTTGATTTCATCAGGAAAGATTTAGCTTCAAAGGTCTTGTTGAATTTAAGCTACATATGTGCAGGATGAATCTGCTGCCTAAAGAACCAACAGGTCAGGCTTTTTCCCCTCTTACCCATGGATTAGGGTAAGCTGATGAGAAAACGTATCTGTTTTGGATTTTAATGACTGACATGTTGGTGTCTTAGCTAAGGTTACCATTGGTGCAACAAAAACCATGACAAAAAAGCAAGTTGGGAAGAAAAAGGTTTATTCTGCTGATTCCTCCATATTGCTGTTCATCATCCAAGGAAGTCAGGACAGGAACTCACACAGGGGAGAAACCTTAAGGCAAGAGCTGATGCAGAGGCCATGGAGGAGTGGCATTTCCTGGCTTGCTTCCCATGGTCTACTCAGCCTGCTTTCTTACAGAAACCAGGATGTGGTGGTATTGTATTCCCCAAAATATTGTGTACCCTAATAAACTTATCTGGGGTCAGAGAACAGAACAACTACTAGCTATAGAGGCCAGAAAATGGTGGCACACATGCCTTGACTTCTATCACTTGGGAGCCAGAGATCCACCCAGATATCTGTGAGTTTAAAGCCACACTGGAAACAGCCAGGCATGGTGACTCACACCTTTAATCCCAGGAAGTGATAGCAGAAAGCAGAAAGGTATATAAGGCATGAGGACCAGGAACTAGAGCTGGTTAAGCTTTTAGGCTTTTGAACAGCACAGTTCAGCTGAGAGGCATCCAGTCTGAGGAAACAGGATCAGCTGAGGAACTGGCAAGGTGAGGTAGCTGTGGCTTGTTCTGTCTCTCTGATCTTCCAGCATTCACCCCAATACCCATCCTGGATTTGTTTTTATTAATAAGAACTTTTAAGATTCGTGCAACATCTGGTGCCCAACGTTCGTGTTATGAATTCGCGAAAAAGCTACTTGCCTGTGGCCTTGTGGGCCCCAGCTCAGGCCCCAGGTACACTTGGCCGGTTGTGATGGCATACTCCTGTAGGGTTTACTGAAGAGGCAGAGGCAGGAGGATCCTGAGTTTGAGGCCAGCCTAGGAGGCTTGCTAAGGTGAAGCTTCGGCCGAACCACAAACGGTGGCAGCTGTGGGACTATGCAGGCATCGGCTGCTTCTCTCAACATGTTGGTGACTGTGGTGATGCTGCTGCCTGGGACGAAGGGTTTACTGCTGCTTGTTCTGCTGCTTGTTCAGAGAAGAATTGCCAGGACCATCATGTTACAAGAAAGCATCAGCAAAGGTCAGTTTGGAAAAGTTTGGCAAGACAAATGGTGGGGAGAAATTGCCGTGAAGATTTTCTCTTCTAGGGAAGAACATTCATAGTTCCAAGAGACAGACATTTATCAGACTGTGATTGCTCCAAACCACAGAGGACACACACACACACACACACACACACACACACACACACACACACACAAAAGTCTTCAGGGAACCATGACCACACCCAACAGTGACTTTGAAATCTTCAAAAAGGTGATGGGATCCCACAGTGATGATTCCACGTGGACTATGATAAAGCCATTAAGCTGATCAACACCACGGAAAGACTGACTTTGGACTACAAACTGCTCAGGAGAATTTTGAGATGGCTAGCTGAGATGATCCAGATGATAAACTACTCGAGCAAGGACTTCTGACAAGCCCTGCACTTTCTCAATATGCAGAGACTGAACAAATGATACAGGACTTGACAATTAACCCAAAAATTTTCGTTTCAGAATCCCCTAAAAATGTCTTCCCCGTCCCCAGAAAGCAGGAAGTAATTTTAAGAAAACTGCACCCATATTCCCAAGAGGTGGGGTGGGTGTTTTTTTGGTCATTCAATGGCTTATGAATATTTGTCATTGTTTATGATGGTTGGTTACAAGTTGTTAATTGTTAATGGTCAGCAAAAAAGCTGAACAAGCAGATTAGATTCAGAGTTTTTGTTTAAAAAAAGAGAAAGAAAAAAGATAATATAGATATGAGGTAGATCATTGACTCTGCTCTGACAAAAAAAGATAAAGAAATAATAGGATAAATGAGTAGATCATTGAATCTACCCTAAAAAGAAAAAAGTGAAGATATAAAAAATAACAAAAGGTAGATTACTGAATCTATTATGAAAAGAAAAAAGAGAGAATATGGATATGATAAGATAAAAAGGTCAATTTTTGAATCTACTTTTTAAAAGGAACTACTTGTTTTAAACAGCATAAGTAATGGCAAATTTTTGTCTGAGTTTATCAAATGTTACTGGACTGGACATTGTTATATATTAATGGAGTTTTTCATCTGAATCTGTCAAATGTTAATGGACTAGACATCGTTAATGTAATTCCTGACTGTATATATTGTATATACTTATTGGATATAGTTTTTCTTGTATTAGTTATAAGCTTTTCTTTAATTTTAGACAAAAAAGGGGAAATGTGGTGCTATGTTCCCCAAAATATTGTGTACCCTAATAAACTTATCTAAGTTCAGAGAACAGAACAGCCACTAGATATAGAGGCCAGAAAATGGTGGCACATGACTTTAATTCTATCACTTGGGAGGCAGCGATCCATCTGGATCTCTGTGAGTTTAAAGCCATACTGGAAACAGCCAGGCAGAGTGACTCATGCCTTTAATCCCAAGAAATGAGCCTTTAATCCCAGGAAGTGATAGCAGAAAGCAGAAAGGTATATAAGGCATGAGGACCAGGAACTAGAGCTGGTTAAGCTTTTAGACTTTTGAGCAGCACAGTTCAACTGAGAGGCATCCAGTCTGAGGAAACAGGATCAGCTGAGGAACTGGCAAGGTGAGGTAGCTGTGGCTTGTTCTGTATCTCTGATCTTCCAGCATTCACCCCAATACCCATCCCAGATTTGTTTTTATTAATAAGAACTTTTAAGATTCATGCAACACCAGGACCATCAGCCAGGGATGACCTCAGCCACAATGGGCTGGGAACTTCCTCAGTGATCAATAATTAAGAAAATGCCTCATATAAAGATTTTATGGAGGCATTTTCTCAAGTGAAGTTTCTTTCTTTCAGATAATTCTAGCTTATATCAAGTTGACATAAAGCTATACAGAACTGTTGAAACTGCATCCCTCTGTTATTATAGTGATGAAAGCCATATCTGACTTTATTATGCTAAGCTCCAAGTGATGTTTTGGGCTTCATTCAAATAACTACTAATTCAGTTGATCTAGTATATACTTTCTTATTGTTTTAACCAAATTAATATAATATCAGGGCCTTAAATAACAGACTTATTATCATTCAGTTTTGGCATCAGAAGTCTGAAATGTATATCCCAGACATAAAGTCAAGATAACAGCTGGCAACTCCTTCTGTAGCCACCAGGAGACAATTTCTTTTGCTTCTCCAGTACATAGCAAGGAACTTCATTCTCAGGCATGTGATCCCTTCTCCATCACCAAAACCAATGGCGTATTATTTGCAAATCTCCCCTTTGACTTCCCCTTTCTTGCCTCCTTTTCATCTTGTAAGCACTCTTATGATTAAGTTACAGCTAAGATAAGTCCAGGGAAATCTCACTATCTCAAGGCCAAATGGTCAGCAATTCTGTCTGCAAATGAGAGTGTCCAGCCCCATCAATGCTCTTGGGAATATGACATGGATATTTTTGGCAATTATTTTGGTGTGCGTATTATGACTACAGTACAAATTGAACATGTACATCAAAATTATACAGTGATATTCGATATTGTGTGATTTAAAAGATCTATGTAAGGTTAAACTCATTAACAAGACACAACACAGAAGAGGATAAAGATCACCACAGCTGCCATGGAAGTGTCTGAGCAAAAAAAAAAAAAAATGGGAAAACTGAAAAATAAAACAGATCCTCTGAAATTCTCAAGTTATTGCTTTTAGGTCACACATTTGTCAGACTATCACAAGAATCAGTATCATTGATTACCGAAATTAAATAGAATAAGTATATTTTCTTTGTTCCTATTGTCCAAGTGAAGGCCTCACATAAGCACATGGTCTTAGAGGAATTAATTCCTGAAGGCTAACTTTGGCTGCCCCTCAAGTGTATTTGGGGTATCCAGCTAGTGTAAGGGAAAGGAATGCTAGGAAGATTATATTAGTCAAGGCTCTCTAGAGGAACAGAATTTACAGAGAGAGAGAGAGAGAGAGAGAGAGAGAGAGAGAGAGAGAGAGAGAGAGTTATGAGAGTGTTTTGCTAGCTGTGATCCAGCTAGTCCAACAATGGCTAACTACCAACAGAAGTTCCAAGAATCTAGTAGTTGTTAAATCTACGAGGTGGGTTGTCTCAGCTGCTCTTCAGTATACACTAGAGTCCTGAAGAAGCAGGCTCAAATGCCACTGAAGGAATGGACTTGCTGGTGAGAGTGAGAGAAAGCAGGATGAAGAGAGCTTCCTTCCTCTATGTCCTTTACACAGGCTGCCAGAAGATGTGTTGAAGATTAAGGGTGTATTTTCCCACCTCACAGAACTGGACTAGAAGTAGATCTTCCCACTTCAAGAGACTGAATTAAGAAGAAATCCCTCAGAGGTATGCCCAGACATTTGCATTTTAGTTAATTCCAGTTGTAGTCAAACTGACAACCAAAAATAGCCATCCCAAAGAGGGAATATATTTTTTTTGTGCTGCTCTGTCTCCTGGCAATATTTCTATCGATACTCCATTGAACAAATGGTGGGTTCATGATTAGATACCTTACTACTTTTATCTCACCTGTGACCTAATACCTGGCAGTAACTCTCTCAAAGAGAAAAGATTTATTTGGGCTCATGGTTGCAAAATTCCTGTCCATCTTGGTATGGAAAACATGGTCAGGGAACTCAAGGGAGGCAAGAACCAGAGAGAGAACAAGGAAATTGTACCTCAGAATAACCTTCAAAGCCATGCTTCAGTGATATGCTTCCTCCAGCCCATAAAAGGATGAACTGTCTTCCATAACAGTGACAAGAACCCTCAGGGGGGATAGCTCAGATGCCAACCATAAGATTATACAACACTAAAAGGGAGGGTAAATCATGAAGTCTAATCAGGCCCTCCTATCATTTTATCACAGATAAAGACTGCTCTTTGTTAGTCTGATAACAATCTTCCACATATCTTGAACAACAGCATTCCATTGTCAGCGTTCTGTCCATTCCTGTCTGCTTAGTGTTCCCCTCTATCACAGGATATTCATTAATTGAACAGCATCATACATCTGTGTGCTTCTTCCTTTAGAACTTGTAAAACTCATTGACATCAGATGGGGTTCTGGGACATTGCCTACCCAACATCCTTGTCAAGGCTGACACTATGGTGGCAGAGGAGTGGGAACATGTAGAAACTTGTATATGTAAATGACAATGATTTAAATGACAAGAGGCAACAAAAAGAAAAGGCAATGCAATTTGATTGACCTTTGTTATTTTTAAGGAGAACGAACAAATAACTTATTAATATTCTTTGCCCTAACCCATGAGACAAGCACAATTTAATGCGCTTAGGGGATATAGTACTTGGCATACAATAGGTGTATAAAAGTCCACAGTCATTCATATAGCAATGGAAATCCTAAATATGAGACATAACTAACACATCACTATTTATATTACTTTGCTAATATGATAATCCAAACTTTGTTATTTTTAAAAGAGAAGAAATTAAATTGGAAAGACTAATAAGACCTAACTTAACGCATTTTTCTCTTATGCTAGACTGCAAGCTTTATCAGTTACTTTGCTACATATATCTCTCAACACAATTTTTTGTTGCTTGGACTATGAAAAAACAAATCAACACAGCATTAATAATTAAGGGAAAGATTATCGCTTCTGCAACTACCTTCTTGGGAAAGTGAAAGATTGAAAATTACCTTTAGTTCAATCCTTCAAGCAGCAGACATGCAAACATATTTCTATGTCTATATGCCATGGTTTATAAATAAACTTCTGGCTGGTGTTATCCTCAAGTCCAGATTCAGTCAATATTATGTTTCTTCATTATTTCAGAGACTAAAAGAACTGCCTTGCATGAGAAAAACTTAAATCTTGCTGAATTTAATTTTCAGCTCATAGAATCATGCAGCAAGATTTAGTTAGATCTGAACTTACACTTTTAAAAATGTATCACCTGGTGTTGGAATATTTTATCATAAGTATGCTAAAGGCATATATATATATATATATATATATATATATATGAGAGAGAGAGAGAGAGAGAGAGAGAGAGAGAGAGAGAGAGAGAGAGAGAGTCATTCCCTTTATACAGGTGGGGAGTTTTTGCAATTTCAGAAGGATTATTTCACATAGATTTTATCCATGCAAATTTGTGAGTATCACCAAGCTACCAATTAATTAGTTGATTACTTAGTCATAATGGATGGCTTAATGCACCTTTGTAAGTGTTGATTAAAACAGAGTTGTTACGATGTTGTTAACCACTGGTAGCTGCAAAATAACTGGATCCATTTTCCAGTCTACCTAATATAAGCCAGGCATTGCATATTTTTCATTTACTCTTTCCAAGAAACCTATATTTAGATTTTATTACAAGTCCACTTTAAAGAAACAATGTTTAATATGTTAAACACACACACACACACACATACACACACACACACACACACACACACACACACACACACACACACACAATTTGCTCATTGTCAAAGGCTTCCTGCCTATGCAGAGCTAAGATAAAGCCTTGAGTAATACTTTGTTCTAATTTCTTTGAGGAGTGGTGATCAATGTCCTTGAGGTTTTTGACATCAGATTCATGATACTAAAATGAATTAATGTGCTTTAGGAAGACTGTACTTTGCACATGGATGTAGCATTAATTAAAAGAGCACAGAAACTCACTGAGGTGGCCTGAATGAGAAAGTTCCCCCACAGACTTGGATATTTGAACCCTTGGTGTCTAGGTAGGTGGTAGTACTCTTTTGGGAAGTGGTTCACCCTTGCTGAAAGAAGTACATAAGCCTTGGTTTACTACCAGTTAGTTCCTCCTCCATTTCTTGTGTTCAGTTGAAGGCAGGAACCCTCAGCTTCCTGCTCATGACACTAAGCTTGCTCTTTGCTTCCATGCCTCCTCGGTGGCCTTCCAGACTTGTATCCATCTGGAACTATGAGCCACACTAGACTCTTCTGTGAGTTGACTTAGATTGTGGTGTTTGAGCAAAGCAATAGAAAAATAAGTAAAACACACACTCTGTTAAAAATAGACTTACTTCTTTTTTGAAATCTATTTTATATAAAAGTTAGGATTAAAATCAATTGCTTAGACATGTTATGTACTTCAGTATATTAAGTATTTGCCTAGCATATATAATGCCCTGGATTCCATCACCAATACTGCATAAATTTGGGCAGGTACAGTGGCTCCAGTCTGACATCCCAGTACTTAGAAGGAGGAGGCAGTAAGGTAGGAGGATCAGCAATTTAGGGTTACCTGATACTACACAGCTAGGTCACGGTCAGTCTAGGGCAAGAGACTCTGTCTTAAGAGAAATTATTCAAAGTCAGATTAAATATTATATGCTATTTAAAGACAAAGAACACTGAGTAGACCTTTCAAATATAGATTCTAACCAACTGATAGCATCAAAGTTGCTTCTCACCCAATTACAAATAATTCTCTTAGGGAAGAAGTTGTGGTTCAATTCAGGGTAGAACAGTTGACTAGCATGTGCAAGGGCTTTCAGTAATATGTAAAACTATAAAACACATGAACAAATAAAATTTATTTTAAATGTGTATTTTAACTATCCACCTTTGGCCTTGTTCAAATACCTCTCTCTAAAATTTCTTTCTCCAATCACAGTTATACTACTAATTATTTTCTCACACACTAAATCAAATAGAACTATTTCTGAAAGTCATTAAAGCTACCAAAGGTTATGTCGCTACAGCTTCAGTGACTAAAGCTGCCCAAAAATTCTGAGACAGAAAAACCTTGTCTTTCAGGATGTGGACTCTGGAGTTAAATTTCATTTGATACCATGTCTCATGACTTTTGTCACCTTAATCAAGAAAGTAAGTCTCCATAATCCTCATTTGTTTTCTCATTGGTGAAGCGAGTCTTTGTCTTTCTCATATTTTTTAATAAAGGATGTGTAAAATAATCTATCCAAAGTATCAAACTATGTTTGCCTGGCATGCTGAACATGAAATGAATATTGATAGTTCATGATTCTTTTAACTGCAATTACTAATTGGGGATGCTAAATGGAGGGGCACATCTCCCTTACCAAAGCTCTCCGGGCTATGACACAGGTAAGATATACCTCTGAGGTACAAACAATACAAAGCCTAGCACTCTTGTTTTGATCATGGAAATAGAGACTGGGGGTTGATGAGGTAGCTTGGAGTTTGAGGTAAGCCAGCACTTATCTTAAAATAAGCCTCTAGCAGCTCTTGAGAGGATGCAGGTTCAGTTTGCCACACCCACATGGCAATCTGAATCGCAATCATCTCTATCTCCACTTTCCAGGGATTCAACATCCTCCTCTGGCCTCCACAGGCATTGTGCATACATGATGTACACACACACATGAAAGCAAATACTCATACACATAAAATAAAGCTTACTGTTTTTAGCAAAGGAAAATAGAGATGAAGGGAAAGGACCAAAGTTTTCCTGAATCTTCTTAGTGATTTTCTTAGGCTGATAGGACATAAAAGAGAAGAAATGAGTGAATGAATAAAATCAGTGAAGCTTCTCAAAGGAGAAAACTTTGTTTTGCATGCTTAAGTATTTCAAGACATAAATTTTATCTTTGCCAATTTATCAAGATTGATCTTATTAATTAATATTTCAAAGCTTTTGCTTTATTTAATAAGACAAAGTCAGTCCCACTGCATTTCAATTTTAGTCATAATTAATGACGGTGTTATGAAAATTAATGATTTTTCCATTATCCATTATGACATCATCAGTGCTAATGGCCTGTTTATTGCTGCTGCTGATGGCAGCTAAAAGCAGCTGAATTTGAAGAGGAAAAAAAAAGCCAAAAAAGATGATTTTTTATGCCAGTCAAAATCTTTAAGTGCACAGAGTATTTGATTCTGAGATGATCGAGCAAGCAATTTTAAACAAGAAACCAGAATTCCTAAAGGTTGGAGATCATTCTTTTAGCTAACATTAAACACGGGACTGAGACTGTGTAATGACATTATCTAAATATATCATCCTAGAGTGGTTTTCCACTGGGATATCACTTCTGTCTTTCAGGATTCTCATCAAAATCATGGGGAATGGGTAAATGAGCAAAGACAAAATTTAAGAAACAGTGAGGAAATAAAAATTATATTTGTATATTTTAATTGCTTATTAATACCCACTGAATCCATGAAAATAAAATAAGAAACTTTCATTTAGTACCCCTGGATTCCGAGTCCACAGACATCAGTGATACGGGAGTGATGAAAGAATGGGCCAAGATTCCATACCTGTGAACCTTTCTGGATGTAACAGCATGTGAACAACAACCAGATAGGGGCACTTCCTCACAGGAGCAGAATGAAAATGAAACTAACATTTCATGAAAAGGAAAACCACCGAAAAATAGGAAAACAACATTATTTATTCTGGTATTGACGAAATATTTCATATAAATAAATGATAGATGAGTATATTATTAATTTGATATTGAACTTTATAACATGAGCAGCATCTTTTAAATTCTTCCTCAAGGGATAGAGTATCAAACAATATAAATATTCCATACATGCTGAAGAATTTGAATGTCTACATTTGTACTTATATGCCCACGCCATCCCATTCCCTCCCCTGCTGATGGGCACAGAGTTTTCTTTAGGAATACATGAAGTGGAAAGAATCAGTAACTCCTCTGTATGGCTCCCTCACAGAACATCAAATAAAAGATACATTTAAAGAAAAGCAAATGATGCCTCCTCCCTGGTAGATCACAAAATGAGTCCCCAAATGTAAGGGCGGGTGGTAATGTTTTAAGATGACAGCCCTGGGCAAGGTTTTTTGTTTATTTGTTTGTTTGTTTTGTCATAGACAATTTCCCATTGCCTGTGGATCAAGATGTAGGACCCTCAGTTTCTTTTCCAGGACCACGTCTGCCTGCACACCACTATGCCACACCATGATGATAATGGACTTGATAATGGACTAAATGTTGCGGTGGTCATGGTGCCTCTTCACAGCAATAGAAATCTTAACTAAAACAAGACCTTAAATACAAAAACAATTAGTAGAGACTAGCGATCCAGTAGGTATGTACTTTGCAAAACAGATAGACAAGAAATGTTAAAAAATAAAAATAAAAGCAAGTATATGACTTCTCCAAAGGAACACACACAGAACAGAAACCTGTAAGCATCTTACCCTCATGAAAAGAAAATTTCAAAATACTTCAGAAATATTTCAGAGGGATGATTCTAAAGAAATTAGATACAAGTAAATTCATGTAATTCTGTAATTAGGTAAATAACTCATGGTATAAATAAGAAACTCATAGAAGAAAAAGAGTTCATGAAATGTAACCAAAGAAAAAAGTTGAATTGAAGAACCCAATAAACCAAATAGAAACTACACAAAAAATCCTTAACATCAAAATGGATTAATCAGAATGAATTTTTGAACTTGAAGGTAAGTCCTTTAGCATATTCCATTTAGACAAAAAAAAATGAACAAAAAAGAAAGGTAGAGAAAATGAAAATAAAGAAAGACTAGAAACATGGGACTCTTTACAAAAACCAAATATTTGGCTCATAGAAACTCTTGTAGGGAATGAACAGATAAAGACATCAATCATTAATAACTAATTTTGGCAAAGACATGGACATGTGGGCCCAGTAACCAATAGAACCGCCAATCTAAATAGAATTAAATAAGTATGATTCTTTACTTTGTAGATTATGACCAAATTGTAAAAGGTTCAATAAAAAGAACTATAAAATGGTCATGGAAACAGCATCAAGTTATGTTTAAGGAAACACCTCAGCAGAAATTTAAATGTCAGAGTGGGTGGTTGGGTATATTCACCATTTTGAAAGAAAGGGGGGAGAACTTGTTATACTAAAACATTACAAACAGAAATGCTCTGCCTTTGAAAAGGAGAAAATTTTTCCAGGAAAGCTCAAGCTAAGGAAATTCACCATTGCCAAACTGACTACATAAGACATGCCTAGAGAGTCCTCCATCTGCTAGTGAAAGGGTGGCAGCCATGGTGTTTACAAACCATGGAAAAATAAAAGTGGATGATAACCTACACATGCATACAAAGCAGAAATGGATAATACTCTAAAGACCACCAAACCAAACATCAAATACAAACACATAGAAAGATGGTAAACAGAAATCAACCAACAGAACGTCAAAGTCAAGTTCCTCATTAATAATAACCTTGAATGTCTATATTAAAATACCTAACAAAGAGGTATAAAGTGGATGAATGAGTCAAAAGTGTAAGACCCAATGGCACACAGCAAACACAAAAGTCACTTCAGTAATTAAAACATATGCAGGCTAAAACTACAGTGTTGGGAAAAGATACTCCACACAAGTAGAAACAAAAGGCAATCAGGAGAGGTTATCATTACATGAGATAAGAAAGACTTCAGTTGTGAATCTATAAAAAGGCAAAAAGCTTCTACATGAATACAAGGGTCCCTTCCATGAGATGGCACAGGATTTCTCTTAGTTGGTTCAGTAACTGAGCAAAATAACCAACTAATATATCTAGTGCCTAGGTGTTTCCAGAAACCACAGAGGTCTGCAGGTAAATAAAGAGTTGTGGTTACATTAATCACAGCATTGTCCATGAACACTGTAACCTCAGTCCCTCTGCAAGGCTCTAAAGAGGAGTTCCCACTCTAGCCGAGGTAGGGAAATAGTTGTAGCAATGTCCAAGCTTACCTAAACAGTTACTCTTTACAGAGCCACTTATGGAGGTGGAGCAAGCAGCTGCAATTGTTATATACTTTCATCAAGGTATTTGTGGATTGTTCAGAATGACCAGTTTCTTTCAGAAGGGAGTTTTTTGGGTTATTTGAAGGATAGCTCCTTGCTCAAGACAGCTTAAGCACCAAAAAGATTCAAACAACTGGAAATTAGGTAGTTTAATTGTCTCTGTTCCAAGAGTTTTGTTTATTTATATGTTAAAAACAGGTGAGAAGTATTTTAACACAAATGTATTATTAATGTAGTTCTTACGGGGTTTAAAAGGGCATTAACTCTGTTCAGTACAAGCCAAGCAGCTCAAGGAGAGGTGCTTCAGCTTAATATTCCTCAGTTAAGTTTTGTCACAGAAAATAATTTAAGAATATTATAGGGTGCTTACAATAAAGACTTTTAAAAGGTCAACATCAGCTCAACATTCTCAATGGCATTTTTAGCTTCCAAATTTTCATTAATATACCTTCATTTCTTTCTATTTCCTCATATACATTTTTTTAATTAATAAAGGTAAAAAATGTAAACTACAACTGTGGCTGCAAGCAGAAGACCTGTACAGAAGAGAATATGACAAAAAAGAAGTGTGTGTATCATCCTCCGTATTAGTGATTAACTCAGAGTCACCAATAATGCATAGATGTCACATTATAAAAGAAAGAAAAGCACCTCCTCATTGTAGTCATTTAACCAAGACAGTCCAGCTTTGAATTCTGTATTTCAGGTCTTCTGAGTCTTCTGTTATCTCTCTGTTGCCAAGTCTGAATCTGAGCTTGCCTGAATTCTTTCTTGTGAATCTGTTTGTCCTTATGTCTGTAACTGTCTATTTCTGTATGATTGTGTGCGTGTGTGTGCGTGTATGTGTGTGTGTGTGTGTGTGTGTGTGTGTGTGTGTGTGTGTCTGTCTGTCTGTCTGTTGTATGAATTCTGTGTGTGAGAGAGATATGTTGTATGAGCTGTGTCTGCCCCCAAAAGGACTTCACTCAATATTTATTAAGCAATACAGAAAGAATCACATAGGGAAGGAATTGGATACTTCACAAAACGTTTAATAGAGTTTTTAAAGGATTAATTCACTGGCTTCAACTGACCCCAGTTGACCCAGAAAACAAACATCGTTATTCACCAACCAATATCCATAAATGGATGCTTTCAGGCTTTATGGTAGATTTTAGAAAGTTACTTGCAGCTTCTGTATTTGCTGCTTTCAGGAAATGATAACCATATATTATCTAGGTCTAGAGCATAGAAGAGTACATGATTTGGGATTAAAAGTATGCATTGGCTTAGGTTGTGAAAATTATTACATGGGAAATATAAGGCAAGTGATGTTGACTGTAACATTGTTTTCTTAAAAGCAGGTTAAACAAACATTTTGAGTACACAGTAGGCTAGCAGCCTTAAGTCTTAAGTGACCACAAGATGTATTATTAACTCTGGCTCTAAAGTCTAGGAAGGGTTCCAGTCTATTAGAATGTAAGAAATATTTTCAAAATATTGCATTGTCACACAGAAGGAAGGGGTTTATTTAGGAAGAAGTGAGTCAGCAGGAGTGGTAGGGAATGAAGGAAGATAATAGGGTGAATACAATCACAGTGTAAAAACTGACAACCTTTTAAACATAAAAAGCTTTTTCTTTTATTTTTTAATTTAATAAAAATGTTTATTCATTTTACATACCAACCACAGATCCCCTTCTCATCCCTCCTCCTGCTCTCCCAGTCTTCCCCCTCTGACTCACCCTCCATCCCCTCCTCCCAAAGGGTAGGAGCATCCATGGGGAGTCACCAAAGCCTGATACATTCAGTTTCCACAGGACCGTGCCCCTCCCCCTCATCAAGGCTGAGCAAAGCATCCCACCATAGGTAATGGGCTCCAGAAAGCTAGCTCATGTAGCAAGGATAGATCCTATAAAAAGCTTTTAATGGTGATTAACAACGTTTGGCAATGCTTAATAGTGCTAGTAGTACCCTGGGGACATTTGAGTCCCAGTGGGATTGGTTTCTGACTATTTGGCTTTCTGAAAGTCATATGGTTATCAGCTGAGAGTGCAGATTGTAGTAGGACGTTTCAGGCTGATTTTAAGAGAAACCAAGCTATTAAACAGCTGCCTAGGAGGCAGAGTGATGGAGGTGACATGTCTAATTAACAGGAAGAGCAGAGGTCTTCTCAACAATGATACTCTGAAGTAAGACAAATCCAGTCCATGGCATGTCTACTTTTTCACAACTGCATCCACTTGAGAATGGTGCTAAAAGAGATGAGAATTATGCTTGATTAATTTGATTTTTTCCATGAAAATTAAGAGGTAAATCTGGCCCTTTGTGCTATTCTGTGAGAGTATCAGAAACAAACTCCTCAGAAGCTTTGATATATGGCAGGAGTTTGACATCTGTGTTCTCATGTACCCATTAATTTTTGTGATAATTGTTTTCTAACCTTGGCCATGTCTAACTTCCTGATGGGTCAGTTTTCTCTTTCACTGAAATCTCAACCATTTATAATTGTGTTCTAAGGTTGTTACATGGTTTTTGCAAAGAAAATGAAGCAGACAATTCCTATTATATAATTATGTTTTAAGAGTCAAGTAATAGCCTCCACTTTTATAGCATTAACAATTAGCAACCTCTTGGCTTGAGGTGCGATAAAAAATTCCCTTGTAATGATTTCACAGCCACAGCTTTGCATACTTGTCATTTTAACTCATATAATAGAATTAGTGTCCAGGTGTGTCTATGTGTGTGTGTGTGTGTGTGTGTGTGTGTGTGTGTGTGTGTGTGTATAGATGGGGGATGTTCAACGAAGATATTATTCATTGAGAAATACCAAGAGAGAAAGTTTATTTAGCAGCTAATCACAAAAATACCTCTTGATGTTCTTAATTCAATTCTCTAGATCCTTTTTTTAATGTTGTAATTTCATGTATCAGGCAAGCAGATGAAATGGTTTCAATATACAATCCTTGGCCTTAAGGAATCTTCATGTTGTAGTGCATGTTATTAGATGAGGATCCCCATACTATGTCTGCATTTAGAAAATACTTATGGCTAGAATTACCTGTGAATTGGCAAAAGAGGGCCAGAAACTCCTGAGCTTTACTCTTAGAGTGTTGGTAACTTTACATTAGGTTGGTTATTTTTTAGCTTGCTATTTATAGGTTGCTTTTCTGGGCTACTATCTGCTCCCAATGGCAATGACTCTGATACTCATTGAAGTCCATTATTAAATACCAATTCCTGACAAGTCCACTTTTCATTAAGTTATTTTTATCTCTGAAGTAAGTTATCATAAGGCATGTCAATGATTTCATGAGATAGTCTCAGAATTGGAGTTAAGCACAAATGTAAAGAAGATGAAAGAGAAATAGAGAGAATCTGTATTTGCCAAAATTATACTGTGAATGTCATCTGAGGAGTAGAATTCAGACATTTCATGACCTGTGTATGTGACAGCTTATCACCCTTAGAATGATGAGCACAAGAATGATGTAACTGAGAAAGTGAAGGGAAACTGTAGTAATGATGAGAGAATCATCTGGTGTCAACAGTGACTCATTAGGAATGTCTGAAATTAGAGCACCAACAGCAGAATGCAGAAATGTAAGATTGAGTCCAATGTTCCCATCCTCCCTCCCTCTGGTTCATCATCCAGGCTCCATCACTGCCACTTCACATGCAGGACCTCCTTAGGACCACTGCGATTGTATTTCTGCTTGGATTTCCTGCACAAAATCTGTGACATGCACTTAACCTGAATTGGCCCCCATGTTGTCTGGTAATTTGTCCCTTGGCTTATTTTTCTTACTTTACTGATGTTTATCCCTGGAGGGAAACACTTAACTTTCTTTAGAAGGCAGTCTACAAGCCGTGGCAATCTTCTGGGCAGCTTTCTCATCCAAGCTGACTTTGAGCTATGGCTGGAAAGAAAAGCCTGCGTGTTAAAGTTGCTGGAATAAGTTGGTTGCCCACATCTCTAAATCAGAGTGACTCAACACAAAAAAGGCCATGCTTCCCTCTGGAGATATTCTTGCACTGGATAAATAAACTTGGAAATATAAATTTTATTTATATTTTTAGAGGAAGAAAACATATGACTTTAACAAAGAAAGCCTTGGGTTTTCAATCCTCTTTCATCATTCCCTCTTATCTCTGTCTGCCTCTCTTAATAACTATCTCTTTTTTACTTTGCACGCTCTGGACATTGCTCTTGACTGAGTAGAAAGAACATGATCTTTAGAGATGCACACATTTGATACCTAACCACATGGACACTATTTTTAGTCTTTATAAATACAGGCAGTAGCAGATATATCCAGGGCTTCCCTGAAAATTGTGTAAGCACAAGGCTGCAGGGTATGTCACATCTTAAATGAAATATTAAATGAAAACTTAAATGAAATATCATGCTTGGGTATTTATTTCTACTTGTTTTGTTGTTTATTGTTATTTCATCTGCCTCTGGTGGCATCTTCATTCTCCGGGCATCCTTGTTTAGTTGACATTTTCTTCCTATCACTCTTCACTCACATGAATGATTTCCCTGCATTTTTTCTTATTCTTTTCTTCCAACTATAGCTCTTTGTTCAGATGATTTCTGGATTTCAGCCTGTTCTTCCTTCATTCTTTGAATACCTCTTCATATTTCTTATTTATTTCTGTTCTTCAATATTTCTCCTCCTGAATACTGCTTGTCTTTCCTCTTTTTTTTTTTTTTTGGTTTTTTGAGACAGGGTTTCTCTGTGTAGCTTTGCGCCTTTTCTGGAACTCACTTGGTAGACCAGGCTGGCCTCGAACTCACAGAGATCCGCCTGGCTCTGCCTCCCGAGTGCTGGGATTAAAGGCGTGCGCCACCACCGCCCGGCTTGTCTTTCCTCTTATTTCCATATTGTGATAAAGTTTCTTCCTTGCTTCTGGCATTCTTATAGGGGGGGCCCTCTCAATTACAACTGCTTTATTCATACCCCTTTTATTTCAGAGTTAAACTTTTTTGCATTCGGGACTCTATTCAGTTGGCTTTTCCTGAAACCTTTCAATGTTTGACTCTTACTTCCTCTATTTTTATAATCTTCCATATTTCTTTTCTCCTTAAACTTCACCCATCCTGTATTAAAATCACAGTGTATATTCAGTCCACATACTGAAACTGGGGTTCTGCTGTGTGTGGAACTGTGTACACACTCTATCCACCTCTGGCTGATTTTGACCTTGACTTTCCCTTGGATGACCTACAAGCTGTTACCCCATTTGCATGAGTCAAGTCTCCGTGGATGCCCTGTTGACGATCCACACCACTGCTTCTCAGTCATTGGCTTCATATTTTACTCAACTGTGAGCAACTGTTCCCAGCAGCTCACAATCTTTCATTGCAATACAGCAGGTGACACAAGGCAGAATTTGTTATAAAAGAAAGCAAACTGAGAAATAGGTCACTGTTGAATTAATAACAAAAGGTCAAAAATCTTGTGGAAGAAAGATGAAAACCTGGGGGTTTGGGAAAACAAAACCTTCCTGCGTACCTTCTTGTTGGAGGTCACATTCAGTGAAATATCAACATCATTTTGTATAGGAAAAGACTAATATGTAGGTTGAAATACTTTGTTCAGTGTCAGTCAGTGCTGATACATGCAGGAGTCTGATTTCAAATACGTAGCTTGGCATATTTGCTTCTGGTTAGGAAGAAATAATTGTGGAAGACGAGACTAATCCTTTAAGAAATACAGATAAATATATTGACAATTGATTATCAAGCTTTTAATTGTATATTTAGGGAGAACATGTGGAGATGAACCAATATGAAAACAGAGTAGAAAGATGCCCTTTAAAGGGAACCGATGGACTCCTTCTGCTCTTCGTCTGTTTACTCTTTGTTCTCATATTTTCTTTTCTTTCTTTCCTATTTTTAGACATGTGCTGACTACATCCTGACTATTGGGTTTACCATAGCACAATATTCAATCCAGGACAAATCAGTTTTCAGAAGATGTGTTGGTACTGTTTGTTGGCAAGAGCGGTTAGATCCAAAAGGACTCCTACCACCATCTATGGTAGCATGGCATAGGAGTCAGCAGCTGGGCTGAGTATGCAGGATAAAGACACAGACGACAAGGAAAACAGTCTGCCTGGACAGAAATCTGTAGCAAGTACATGCAGCCTCTGACCTTGAGAAATTTATTTGAATTAGAACCTGCATGATACAGACAAATAAAGATAAATTCAAATTTACTAAAGTATAAAATTATCAGGAGTGAAGGAGTCAGACAAAGAGAAATTCAACAAACAATACCAGAATAGGAGGCTGGTTACATGATAGTGCTCAGCTGTAGATACATAGAATGACAACAGCAGCAGTATATAGGAGAGATCATCTACAAAGGACAGAACTTACCTACCCTTCAGCCTTCCAAAAGAGATACAAAACAGCAAAGGTAAAAAAGAATTCAGTTTAGTTGAGCACAGGTCACAGGGGCCCACAGATACAGAACCAACAATCAGGGAGCCTATATGACTCTGAGCTGGTCCTATGCATATATGTAATGTTTATGTAGCTTGGGGGTGTTTTATGGAACTCCAAAGAGTGGGAATCAGAGTGTCTCTGACTCTTTTGCCTGCTCTTGGTACCCTTTTCCTAGTATAGGGTTGCTTGTTCAGGCTTGATATGTGTTTTGTTTTTGTTTTTTTCCCAGTCTTACTGTATTTTGTTATACCATGTTCAGTTGATATCACTGGGAGGCCTGTTCTTTTCTTAAGGAAAATTGGGGGGGGTGAATCTAGGGGAGAGGAGAGGTAGGAGGAGTGCAAGAAGGAGAAACTGTAGTAGGGAAGCAATATATGGGAGAAATACTAAAAAATAAATAAAAATTTCATTTTAAACAATCTAAAATTGTAATTCAATATTAACCTGGTGAAATTTCTGAATGGCCCCCAAATGTGCCCTTTCAAGAGAAGAAAAGAGTGGATCTGCACTTCATGTAATTGATGACTATACATATATGATTCAAAATTTCCAGAATCATCATGAGGTATAGCAAGAAAGCAAGAGAATTCTGTGAAATTATACAGAATTCTTTCAAGGTAACACACTTGGAAAACAATGAAAGGAAGCAAAGGGTAGATTTATAAATGCATGCCTACCTGTGCCAACACCGAGGTGGTAACAAGTAGTGTGATGGTTGGAGGCAGAAATAAGGTCCTTTTCAACAGAGGTATATCTTCAAGAATATAATGAATGGATCATTCATGACTTGGTTTAAACTTGAGGCTCATTCTCAAAGCTGACGCAGGATAAAATAACTGTGGCAGGCAGTCAGGTCTGACTGAGTATGTGAGGATCCTGTGTTTAATGGGTACCATCTGAAGAGCTCAGGCCATGGCCACAGGAGTAGATGACATTAGTGGAAGCAGGAAATATAACTAAAACTCAGGGAAACAAGACAAAAAGAAAGGCCATTCAATCAGATCCACATATACCCTGAACTAAAGAGAAGATTTTAAAATAAATATTAAAATGTGACAAAGGCATAAAAATATTTTCATAGAAAAATTGAATATACTCTATATATCTCCAAGCTGCAATATTAAAATACAGAATTCAGTGGATAAAATGGCAAAGAAACATACATAGAAATACCTAAATCAGACAGAAAAAGAAAACAAAGATAAAAACAAATGAGAGAAGGGTTTCACACAGTTGAATATTTTAGTGTTTATGCCGAACAAGAGTCATCAGAACAACTATTTAAAGAGATCCACACAAATGATGAGAAATTTGAACCCGTGCTTTTAAGACCCTTAGCAAAAATATCTTCAAAAAAATGTCCACAAGAGGCCCATCTGAACCAGACTCTTGAAATCAATATTAATGAGAAAACAATGTGAAATAAACCAGGAACAAAAACCACACTGTGTTTTTCTGGAACACCAATAGTGTAAATGACTTTGCTTCTAACAAAATTAACAAAGTGCAGAAGCCAGAAGAAGATGACGTTTCCTACATGAAGAAAATGTCATGTCTACAAGTCTAAACATTGGCCTTAGCTTTTTCTACCCTATCTATGATGATGGTATGGCTAAATCATTATTTTGTAAAAGGATAGTTTATATTTATTGTAGCATCAGGCCTAGACTGGCTTCAGTGTAGAGGAAAAGGAAAATGTGGACCCTCAGCTCTCACAAGCTGCCCCACCTCGTGTCTTGCCAAGAGAGCTGCATCCACATATGTCCTTCTGGATGAAGTAATGAATTGTCTCCATTTAGAGTAAGGAGGGTTCCCATGATAGTAAATGAAACACCTATGGATGGATGCATTAGTCTTCACAGACTGTCTTCTGACCTGTACCAAGCCTATGAAAGTCACATGTCACCCTAAGACCTGTCACTGAAAAGGTGAGCACATGCTTCAAACCACCAGCTCTGCTATTCTTCTATGATGTTAGAGGAAATAGGGAAAGATCTCAAATGTTAAGCTGCTTTTCTTGAGCTTTAGATACACATTCTTTCTGAAGTAAAATCTAGAGAATAAACAAAATACAGACAGAATATTATAGTGACTTGTGGAGGAACGTCAACATTTAGTTGTTTTTTTCTTTAAAATTATTTAAGGATACTAGGAATTTGCAATCATCAACAACCTCAAAGACACCCTTAGTAGAGAGCACACAGCTTGGAAAAAGGGTTTGTCCTTAATGGGATGTAGGTCAATCCTGCTAACTGAAACCAAGGTGATATAGGAAACAAGAAGGGTGTTGATTGGCAATATGTTTCAGTGAACAGGGAGTGGAATGTTTGTGTGAGTGCATCTGTGTCCATGTGCACACACCTGATTTGTGTGTGTGTGTGTGTGTGTGTGTGTGTGTGTGTGTGTGTTGCTGTGCATGATAGGAACATTCTATGATAAATCAGGAGTACTCACTCACAGCTTCCCTGTGTCTGCTTGGGTAAAAGCCACTAAAAATGACATTTATTTGTACAATACCTACAATTACTCTCTAAAATGTCTATACTGACTCTTCTCATTCTATTTATTTTTTCAGTCTAAATAGGATATGTTCCTATATATTGTGATAGATTGTTTTTATTTTACTCGATTTTTATTGTTGTTTATTTGAATAGAAGACATCAGGCAGGATCTGTAAATTAAAAATATCATGTATCACAATTTCCAAGATTATATTGTATATTTACACTCATTTGATCTGATACATAAAAATGAAAGTTGTTCATTTTATAACTTTGTATTAAAATGACTTCATAGGAGATAAATCAGGAGTAATAGTGGTCTAATAAATCACACATTCTCGTCTCAGCTCATGGGTGGAGTTTTCTTGTCAGAATTGTCCTTCTCCACATGGCTTAGCTTGCACATTTTACCTACAAATGAATATCTGAGATAAGAAGACACATGCACTGAGGGATAGAGCATACCTGAGCAGAGGAGAGGATCTAAGATTCTAAGAGTGTGTAAGGATATCAATGAATGCCACTGAAAATCTTGGAAGAAGGTTATTAGTGACAACCTGTTATCCCCTCAATGTAGCTAGAGTGGTCAGGACTTTTTTTTTTTATGGTCAGGAGTATACCTAAGCTATTAAATAGTAAAACACATAGAATCACATTTAAATTAATCACTTCAGCCTTAAGTATGGTGATATTTTATTTGTGCTGAAATGTGATTTTTTTGTATGTTAATAAATAAAGTTGCCTGGGGGTCAGAGCTAATAGCAAGCCATAGCAGAAGCCGGGCAGTGGTGGTGCATGCCTTTAATCTGATCACATGGCAGGCAGAGTCTATGTGTTCAAGGACATAGCCAGCTTGGAGACACACACCTTTAATCTCAATACCAGCCATAGAAAACTGGAGGTCTGTATAGACAGGCAGTGATGAGGAGGTCATGTGGTTGGGTTTATACCCAATGAGAAGGCAGAACAGAAAGTCAATAAAAAGACAGACACACAGGAAGCAGGTCTTTTTCTCAGGGGAAGGATGGCAGCAGCAATGGATGGTAAGAAGGTGGTTTTAGTCTCAGCTCTCAGCTACTGCTCTGACCTCTAGGGCTTTTAACTCTGCATTTGGCTCTGTGTTTATTATTTAATAAGACTGTTACATCTACACGTAAGTATGAAGGGACTGTGTTACAGGAGAATTGTTCACATTGCCACTCTCCTCTGCCAATAAAGCTATACCTTGAATCAGAAGACAGAGCCAGCTACTAGCTGATCAAAATTATCCATAGAGGTTTTGGAGGACCTAGCACATATAGAGAGACACAGGAAGTAGTAGGGAGTGGCTTAGATAAAGATTTGTAGGCTTTTGGATTGAGGAGGGAGAGGGAGAGAGAGAGAGAGAGAGAGAGAGAGAGAGAGAGAGAGAGAGAGAGAGAGAGAGGAGGTCACTGGTCCTTTCTCTGTGATTTCTCTGATCCATCAGGGGTTTACTCCAATATTCGACTCCCAAATTTTATTAATACCAGAACAATTAAGGTGAACACATTATCTGACATCCTATGTTGGGCATGCAATCATGAGACAGCCACTTGACACTTTGCAGTCACCTGAGTCACCACTTATGACAGGCTTGGTCATTCAGGCAGCCCAGAGCCTTCACTTCCTGCCATTAAGGTTTCCTCTGCACATCCCCCTGTGTCTGCTTTTCAGGCTGCTTGCTCCCTCTCCTTGTGGGTTGCAACTTTCCCTGGAGCCGCTCCATGGGCTGCTTCAACACCTGCTTCTTCTTCTACTGCTGCTGCTATTGCTGCACACCCTCAACCCCCAGCTACATGCAAGCAGCCTGCTGTGACCCAAGCACCTGCAATGCTAGTCTGGTTGCTTGGACACCCCACTACCCCACGACCACAGCCAAGCACCACTGCTGCAGCTGGCTACCCTTACAACTTCACTTTTGCTGTCATCATCAGCAGATTTAGTGAGATACCTGGGAATTCTTAAAGGGGAAATTAGGTTTAAAAGAAAAAAATATATATTTTCTACATTAAGAATGGTGAATATTACAATTCAGGGAGTAGGAAATTAGGTCCCTCTATGGTTCCACCGTGGATGATTTGAAAATGAAAAAAAATTAAATGAAGGGATAATCAACTTACTTGGGATTGACATAATGTTTATTTTAATTATTATCAGTTTGGTAATTCATGTTTTAGCCTCAAAAAAGTGGCTTGATATCAGTGCCAAATATGAAAACTGACAGATAAGATACAGTCCCTAAAAAAGACCTACTACTGAAATTAAGAAAAATATTTACATACAGACAGAGGAATTTAGAGGAAAACCAACTCCACCATTGGATTATGAAACTGAAGAGGAGCAGTTTTTAGAAGTTATTAGAAAACCAACCCTAATTTATCCAGTTACCACACAAAAACTACAACCAGATGATAGATAACCCCAAGGGTATGCAGAAGTTAACTGGAATCCTGTATAAATTTTAGATTTGAAGATATTTAAAGAAGTCATTTCATATTGTATGCATTTACCCTTTGTGAAAGAGATGCTAAATTAATGGACAACTTGGAACAGAATTATTCCACAAGGCTGGAAAGATTTATCTACAGCAATATTGGAAGCTGGTCCTCAGTTAAAGTGGAAAACATGGTGGAAAGAGAAAGCTAGAGTCATAGAATAATGAAGTAGGGCTAAAGGTGTGGAAATTTCCCAAGACCAGAATCTCAGGGGAAGGTCAGTATGCTGATTTGCAAAGACAGTTTAGATTTGAGGATCACACCTTGACCCTATGCCATAAATCAGCTTTAAATGCTTGAGACAGAGCTGAAGAATCAGTAAAGATTACTGACATTTACTAAAATTGTATAAGACCCATAAGAAACCTTCACTGATTTTTTTTTAACAAAGATTGATTTCAGCTGTAAATAGAATAATATCAGATCCAGTAGTTAAAAAAATATTAATTGAATATTTGGCTATTGAAAATGCTAATTCACAATGCAAAAGGGGAATTAGGCCTTAAAAGGCAATATCAGCACCCATAGATGAAGGGATCTGAAATACCGCTTATAATGGCTCTCACACTTATGATTATACTTGGATCAGAAAAATTGTTGCTAAAATTTTTAAGAAAAATAAAAACTCAAATGTTTTAATTGTGGTAAACAAGGTTATCTGAAAAGAGATTGTAGGCAAGGCATTCCTACAAACAATGGTTTTTCTAGAAATAACCCAAACAGAAGATCCCAGCCTTCTGGAATATGTATACAGTGTGGCAAAGGCTGGTATTGGTCTAATGAATGCATATCAACAAGACAAAGCAATATTTTGCCATAGGAAAAAGCCTCAGTGGAGCCTTTCACAGGCCCCAATATCAAATTCATTTCAATCATTCCCTGTCATCATTGGGAAATTCCTCCATAGAGCAATTAAAAAAGCGTAATGCTTGTTGTTAAAAACCATACTGTTCTAGATGACAGATCACCTTCAATAGATAAAAGAAAATTTTCAGGAGAGACCATAAAACAAGTATTTTGACAAACTGCTATAAATTATCAAAGATCAAAACTAAAAATGCAAATAAATGGTATTGTAATTGGCTTACTGGACATAGGCACAAATATAACAATAACTTCACCAAAATCTTGACATCCAGATTGGCCTCTTTAGGAGGTAAATATTCAGCTTTTAGGGATTGGAATTTTGTCTCAGATAAAACAAAGTACAAGGTGGGTCAAGTATATAGGGCCAAAAGGACAGGTAGAGAAGTTAAAGCCATATCTGGCTATGGGGACACGATTTGTTATAGCAATAGAAAACCCAGATTAGTATTCCTCCAATCTCAGAAGCAAACAATAAAATAAAGAATACTTCTGAAAGACATATTAAAAGGTATTATCAAGAGCGGTCACCTACCATTCAGGTTGTACATAAACAAGGCACAACAGTTGTTGATCTTTCAAAGGTACCAACATTCCTACATTTAAAATGATTAACTGGCAAACTTGTCTGGGTAGAAGAATGGTCTTTGATTTCAGAAAAATTACAGGCAATAGAATAACTGGTACAGGAACAGCTAAATGTTCAACATATTAAAGAATCTACCAGTCCTTGGAATTCTCCTATATTTGTCATTAAAAAGAAATCTGGAAAAGAAAGAATGGTAACAGATCTAAGAGCTATTAATAAGGTGATCCAGCCAATGGGAACTTTACAGCCTGGAATTCATTTCTCTTCTTTATTACATAAAGAATTATTATAGTAATTGTGTAGTCTATTATAGTGATTAACTTAAAAGACTGCTTTTTAAATATACCTTTACAAGAACAGGATAAAGAAAAATTTTCCTTCACAGTTCCCACTTCAATAATTTCCAGCCTGTTAAAAGGTATCAGTGGAAAGTTCTTTGACAAGGAATGTTAAACAGCCCCACCTTGTGCCAGTATTGTGTACAATAGCCATTAGAAATAATTCATGTACAGTTTTCTCAATCTACAATTTACCATTATATAGATTACATCTAACTAGCTGATTCAAACTCAGATACCTTAGAAAAATGTTTGAAGAAGTAAAGAAAAATTTGCCAAGTTGGGGATTACAAATTGTTCCTGAAAAAAAAATACAAAGATGACATTCTATTAATTACATAGGATAAAGTACAAATCAGGAGAGATCAATTACTAACTCTTAATGATTTTCAAAAATTCCTGGGATATATTAACTGACTATGGCCCACAATTAGATTGACAACTCAAGAGATTAGTAATGTATTGCAAATCTTATAAGATGATAAGGACTTCAGTAGTCCAAGAAATTTATCAGCTGATGCTGAGAGAGAATTGGCTTTGGGAAAAAGAAAAGAAAAGAAAAGAAATTACAGAATGCATGTGTGGATCATTTGGATCCAGAGCTTGATTGTTTACTTGTTACTTTACCATCTATGCATTTTCCTACTGGAATTCTTATTCAGAGAGAAGATAATATTTTAGAATGGATATTTTTCCACACAAACAAAGTAAAAAATTAAAAAAAAACTATGTAGAACATGTTTCTGAATTGATTCTAAAGGAAAATTAAGACTTTTTCAATTAACAAGAATAGACCCAGCAGAAATTATGGTGCCTTTTATTAATGTTAAAATTTCCTCATTATGGACAATAAAATGAACCTTGACAAAGAAGTTGCAGTAATTTCTTGGGAGAGATTAGCAACAAATATCCTCAAAGCAAGATAGTTCAGTTTATAAAATGAACTAATTGGGTCCTTCTTCATATTGTATAAGGAACACCAATATCTGGAGCTCCTACATTCTGTACTAATGCAAATAATCAGGTAGGTTATAAGTAGGAAATTTAGCTCAAGGTAGGTTATAAGTCAGGAAATTTAGCTCAAGGCCCACATGATTCTGTTCAAAGTCAGAATTATGTGCTATTCTCAAGGTATTATTAGGTTTTTCAGAACCTCTTAATATAGTTTTTGACTTTCAATATGCAGATAATGTTGTTTTACATATTGAAACAACACTGAATCTACTCTAGATGATTCAGTGAACTTTGTTATTTATTCAATTACAAGAAATAATCAGAAATAGAAATTATCCCTTGTATATAACACATATCAGGTCCCATACAGGTTTACCAGGCCCTCTAGTATAAGACAATGATGAAATCAATCAGCTATAGGTAGGAAATGTACTAGAAGCCTCAGAATCTCTAAAAAACTCTATGTTAATAGCAAAATTTTTTTTAAGATTTTTATATCACTTGGGAACAAGCCAAGGAGATTATAAGGAACTGCCCTACTTGTTCATTGAATAACTAAGCTCCATTACCTGCAGGAAGTAACCCAAATGGTACTCAAAGAAATGAAATTTACCAAATGGATGTGTTTTATTTTGCAGAGTTTAGAAAATTAAAGTGTGTGTACCATACCATAGGATACATATTCAAGACTTCATTGGACAACTGCTTTGAGTTCTGAAAAGGTTGATTCTGTAATTACACATTTATTAGAAGTTATGGGCATTGTGGGAATACCTGTATGGATTAATATTGACAATGTTCTGGCTTATATCTCTAGCAAAATGAAACAAGTTTTTTTTTTTGCATATTGCAACATAAAGCACATTGCAAGTGTACCACACAATCCTACTTGATAAACAGTTATATAAAGATCTAATTGCACTTTAATTATTAATAAACAGAAAGGGGTAATAAAGACCACCAGAGATAGATTACACAGTGCTTTATTAATTTAAAATTTTTAAATGCTAATGAGAAAGAAATGACAGATGCAGAGAGACATTGGATAGTAGAAAAAAACTGCTGAATTAAGTCAACTTGTATACTTTAATGATGTGTTGGCCTCAGAATGAAAGCCAGGATATGTGTTACATTGGGGAAGATATTTTGTTTACACAGGAGAAAAAAAGTTATGGATATCATCAAAATTGATAAAGATTAGATTTGAATAGGAGAGACCTCTTGATTAGGAGAGGCAATAGTTCATCAAGCAGCATGGCCATTCAATTTAAACTAACTTACAAGACTAACAAATGCCTTTCATTTGATCAGTTATAACCTGCCCAAGAGGGAAACTTCCCAAAGTCAATGTTGGGACAGGAATTTTTTTTTGGCTTCCCAGGAGAATAAAAGCATCCCACTAAGTTGGCTGTTTGATACTTGGGCTTATGCAGGGACACTTGGCTCAGCCTGGGAGGAGGGGACTGGAGCTGCCTGGACTGAGTCACCCAGGTTGATTTCAATCCTCAGGGGAGTCTTTTCCCTGAAGGATATGGGAATTGGGGGTGAGCTGGGGGGAAGGAGGGGGTGCAGGAGGGGGGAGAACAAGGGAATCCGTGGCTGATATGTAGAATTAAATTATATTGTAAAATAAAATAAATTTTAAAAAAAAGAAAGAAAAAAGCATCCCACTAAGAAATCTAAAGAAGACTGAACAAATGAGACATCTGAGGAAAAAGGATGAGTTATCCAGATAAAATGTCCCAAGAAAAAGAGTAAATTGGCCTAATGATATAGCACACTTCCAATAGAATAAAAATCTCACAAATCTTCTCAAATGTTTGTTTCTGCTGTTCTCTATAGAAATATAAGGCAAATGGTATTTATTTGTAGTCCCAATTCAATTGAAAATTAAAGCAGCTTTGAAGTTGGAATATGGCCTCTCCCCTTCTCTAAACCCAAGCATGCAAGTTAAAGAAAAGTCCAAAATCTCTGTCTCATGTCAGAAGAGAATACTATCTGGAATAGAACAGAAGAAAACCAAAATCAGGGAACTATTCTATTGTCACCAATTTCATAATTCTTTGGTTTTATTGTGACTCTTTAAAACTCTTTAAAACTTTTCTTAAG
>CABHPP010104706.1:0-11803 GCA_902168425.1 Peromyscus attwateri
TGTGTGTGTGTGTGTGTGTGTGTGTGTGTGTGTGTATGTGTACACATGTCTTTGTTCACCTAGGGCCTGTGCAAATGATTCACCCTAAAGAATACTTATTTGTGGCTCTTAATATAAGAATGAAGGGCATTTTAATTTGTTTTTAAGTCACGTCTGTTTTCCTTTTTCAATGAAAATTCACCAAAATGTGGCACAGATAAAAGGATAAGTGTGCTGTGCAGCATTTCAGCAGATGGCTGTCTTTGACACAATGTTTAGAAAAGCAACATGATGACATTATGCATTAGCTGGAGCATACAGACATTCCCCCAAGGTGTTAAAGCAGCTCATGCTGAAGACTGGGAAAGTAGAGCTGAGGGTTCTGACCCACTCTGGAGTTTATCACTCAAGTTTATGAAATAAGTAGTCCTTAAAGTACTGTTTGGGATATAGGCAAGGCCTTAGACATTTTTAGTTCTTATGTTGAAGGTGGATACTACAGGCATCTGGGAAGTCCCCCAAATAAGCACATTATGTGAGCCCAAATGTCAGTAGTGCTAAGGGCAAGAAAAAAATTTGAGCTAAGATAATTTATTTTGATTGAATTGATTATACATTTATGTTACTTGCAATCACTTCAGAATGAGCACTACACTGGTGTAATGCAATATTTTTCAAAGTATATGCTATTAAATGTGTCCTATCAGATAGTCTGTGAGAAAAGAAACAAATGTGTGTAGGCATGATGCCTAATATGTTGCCATCTTGTAGATCCATGAAGAAAACTAGCACCTTAAAGGCTCTGATGGGTCCTGTGAGGAGAATCTCTTTGGTTTTGCCACCACTTTACCTGTATTCTACTGTGTTTGACATAGTCCGCATGAATGGTGATGATGCTTCAAGTCTACCGAGTGTGTAATACATTTGACATAGTGCCTGTGAATGATCATGGTTCAAGACACAGTTATTTTCTAAAAGTCCTTTACCTATCTGTCATACTGGAATATGAATTCTATCAGAAGTAACCTCAGCATTTTCACTCAAACCCCCGTCCCAATTTATCCTTTCTCCTTTATTTCTGAGGGCCAATAGGAAATTTTATTTTGAAAATATCTTTTAAAAAATATTTTATTATTTAGTGTCAGAGGATAACTCTCTGTGTTAGTTCTCTCCTGCTCCCTTGCAGGACTCAGGGATTGAATCCTGGTCATTAGACTAATGTGCAAGTAGCACTTGCCTGCCCAATTTTTATTTTTTCTAACCATATAATTAAGAGATTATCACTTTAGAAAATATGTAAAATGCATATAAGCAAAACAAAATATCCCTCATAACTCTGCCACTGTTAATTTATTATATTTTCAGATTGATTTCAGTGAGTATATTTTAAAATCCAATATAATTGTGACAGTTTCTCATATTTTCTTTTAATTAGAACATATAACTTTGATATTATTGTATGATTATAACAATAATGGGAAATGAATAGCCAGGCATCAATAGGACATAGAATGTAGTTGATATATTGGCTCATGGTATTCAATCCCTAGGAATGGATCACTTACATTACAGAGGCCCTGATTACAGGACATTATATTTATTTTGCTAGTTTTCATGGAACTCTTATGAATAATGCCCTACATATACATTTGTACACACTAATATTTCCCAGAAGTGATATATGAACCAGTTGGGAAGGACACTGAATCAGAGATATACTACTGGTGCTGATGGATGTAGCTTTAAGGCTTTGGTACTGAAAACTGGCCTTCCTTTCCCAAGGTAATGGGCATGAGTGACACTAAGTCTTATGTTTATGTGTGTGTGTCTCTGTGTGTAAATGTGCATGTGTTTGTCAGGTCCCCAAGATCTAGAGATACAGGCAGTTGTGAGATGCCCAGTGGTGCTGGGAATTGAACCTAGGTCCTCTATAAGAGCAGCAAGCACTCTTAACCATTGAGCCATCTCTTCAGACTCTAGGTCTTTTATTCTTATATTACTCCTATTTATCTGTTCCCTTTTATTTTTCCTGTAATATTTTTAGGCTCAATGCTGCTGGCTCCTTGGTTTTCTGATTATCATATTACTGTATCTGCTCCAATCATCATTTTCTGTCCTCATGGGCTCAACTCAAATTCTGGATTTTTTTAAAAAAAAAATCTTGTTTTAATTAGCAATTGTTTTGATTTTTACACTTCACAGTTTGACATGGCCTATGTTGCATTTAACTGTATCATATATTCATGTCTTTAAAATGTTTCGCTGTAATTATTTATTTGTGTGTGTGTGTGTGTGTGTGTGTGTGTATTGGAGCCTATATGCCATGCACATATTTGGAGATCAGATGACAGTTTGTGGGAGTTGTTTCTTTCATTCCCCATATGCATTCTGGGAATTGAACGCAGGTCCTCACATTTGGTGGAAAATGTCTTCACGTGCTGAACCATCTTGCCAGCCCTTGTGTATGCATGATTCCATTGGTCTCTCCAATTTGTAAATGGCACCGAGTCTACATCAGAACATTTAGTAGGTCTAGTTGCTGTCCTGGGCTCCCAAGGCTATTAGGATAAAGCAGACTTGGACTTTGTTATGGAGCTGTCCACGGTGCAGTGAAAATAGAGAAGCTAACATGAGAAACAGAGTGACAGAGTGAACACGACTCTAGGTGTAAAGACTGGGAACCAGGAAAGGCTTCCCGGAGGACAGGTCCTCTGTGGGAAGATGAGTAGGGGCTCTGGGTAGGAGAACACAGGGAATTTTATGGGTGCTGCCAGCATTTGTGCCTGTGTAACATGTCAGAGAACACATATATCTGGGTATAAGCACTCTGTTAGGGAGAAAATATGAACTCCACAAACGTGAAAGAGCAAGAAACAAGCCTGAATAGAGACAAAGCCTGAAGGTGTGAGTGAATGATTTAAGTTTTGTCCTGGTAAGGGGAGGGATATGGAAGTAGACCGATTGATGCAAAGCAAGCTGGGAAGTTATTATTACAATTCCTTTGCATATCCACAGCATCAAGGATGGGTTAGCCCCAAGCATTGTGTGCATGTATTTCAAAATTTTAAATATTACTTTGTATCTGTTTTTTTAAAAGGATTATTAGATCTGTGATTTATTTTTTCTGGGCTTTACTATCCTTGTTAATATGACAATTATCGCTACAAGTATACTTCTAGTACTGGACTTAAAGCTATAGGCAGGGAGCATGAAATATATTACTTAGCAAGCCTTATCTAAAGTGATGAGGAATGTTTTGTCATGTTTTCTGCTCCTGTGTGATCTGGACATGTTTATGCTGGTTTTGTGTCCTGTTCTACATAAAGCTTTTCCAGAGAGGTTTTGATATGGGTTTATTCATTTGCATTTTGCTGGGAGACTTACTTCATTCCACACAGATTAATGAATAGTGTCAGTAGGTGGGAAAGACCTTTCTTGGAATTATATTTTTTTGGTGGGGGTCAGGAAATGAAGATAATTTTTATTCTACAGAGAAAAGGAGAGATTTTGTTTATGCTATGACATTAATTTTTAGAAATTTAATTATAGATTTTAATATAAAACTTTGGACTCTGAAAATGTAGCCATCTTGACAACAGATACTGTTGAGTTCTTGTTCTTTGCCTGAGGATTTTTACTCACTTTCAGCCTCCCTCATTTAACAGTTGAACAAGTTACCTTTAGTTACTACTCAGTTCATATTTGAACCAGACAAAAAGACTTGGGTGTTTTTTAGAGAGAACATTTTCTTTTTTTTTTCTGCCTGAAGTTGAGATGCTAAGAGTAACCTTTCACACTTTGTGGATTTACCTAATTGTAGAATAATATACAACACAGACAAAGAGTATTCAGTAACTGGAATTACTAAGCAGAAAAAATAAAAACTGTTTGAAATTTAAACTGATATAATTTCCAGCAAACTGTCCAGAATTTCTGAAAAGCCTTCATCAGACACAGACTCCCTATGAGGTTGCCAATGCTTGTCTCTGGATGGAGACATCAAAGTCAAGTGATTTTTTTTTTTTCAGAATCTGGGGAAATATATATATATAGAACCTGGCATGGATAATGGCATTATTTCTTTTGTTGTTATTACTTCACTTTATTATCATAAACTCACAAATAAATCTTCACACAACTAGATTATGGTAACCACTAAAACATTTGCCAAACCAAACTCTATGCATCACAGTGGATGAAGCCATGGAGCTTTGTACTTTCACTATCAAGTCCATTATTATAGACATGATCACAAAAAGAAAAAGGACTCCATTATTATAGACATGATCACAAAAAGAAAAAGGACTATGACAGATTTGAAACTAGAAAAAGACTTAGTTTTATGTCCCTCTTCAGGACTCAGATGTCCTTTGCCTGCATTCTATCCTTCCTCATCATGCCTCTCTTAGTCTCCTTTCTACATGCTGTACTAGCTGTAGGGAAAAGGGGCTGGCTAAAGAAACCCACCCTGACCCTGGACCCAGAACCAGGAAAAGAAACACAGCCTGGATCTGGGACCTGAGCCAGTGAAAGAAACACTTTATCCCCAAACCCAGAACCAAAGAAACATGCCTTGACTCTGGAACCAGTACCAAAGAAACACACTTTGTCCCTAGAATCAGAGCCAGTGAAAGAAATATGCCCTGGCCTTAGAATTAGAGTAAAAAAGCTAAGAAAGGCCAGTGTCCTTGGAGAAACTCTGCCCCCAAGAGATCCTATATAAACCACCCTGCCTGTTCAGTTGTTGGTTGGTCTTTCCCACCCTAGTAGAGGCAGCCACTCTCCTGGACTCCTCCTTCCCAAATAAATCTCTCAAAAGAGTTTTGGGTGTAAAGATCTCCATTCGCCGGTGCAGAGAAGAACCTTGCTAAGACATTTCTCAGTGTACTGAGCAGAAAAAAAATTGCAGAGACTTCCCCTTAGGTGGCTGAGCAAGGCAGAGCTGAACAGAAGTATCTAGACCCACTCCCTATATCTGTTAAGAGGATGCACTCGTACATAGGTTGTGTTGCCTGGAGCAACCAGGTGAGTTTCAAAGCATTGTCTTTGGGGCTCACTCTCTGGGCCTTTTAAGCAATCTGATGTCCTAATAAATCCCAAATGATTGATCCTTCATTGTTTCTGGAAGGGGGATTCTGAAGGGCCACTCATATCATCTCAAGGTCAAGTAGAGTTGCCTACTGCTGAATACTAGTGATGATTGCTGATATACTAGCGATTACTGATATACTACTGATTGCTGATATACTAGCGATTGCTATCTGACAGAAGTGTCAAAAAGGAAGAAAACTTAGGATGACCCATCGGAATTTAAACAGTAGAGATTCATGTTTCCCTAGGAACTAAGGATTAATTTGCAGAATCAGATTTCCTGTTTATAAATAGGAACATTAACTTATCATTAAATTTTAGTAGAAGATAATTCCATTAAAATCCACCTATCTTGAAATTTGTAACATATTATTTATTTTATTTTATTTTATTTGCCACACCCAAGGATTCATGTAGAAAAACGTTTCTTTTTTTTCTGAATATTTTGGAAGATTGTATATGGAGAAAAATGAGCCGTTTAATACTTCAGTTACATTAATCATCACCAGCAGAGCCTAACCCGGCAACTCTGACAGTAACAGTCTTCAGTGACGATCTATGTCTTGGTTGAGATGTTCAAATCTATCTCTCATGCCTGTTAATGATCCTTGCATGACTAATCTGCAGTGACATTTAAGGCGCTCTCATCTAAAGCCGCTCATATTCATTTAGAAAATACTCATCTGTGGCATATTCACCAGCAAGAACTGCAGCTGAGAAATCCTTAACCCTTTTCCCTAGGTGTTTACAGAGTGCTATAGGATTTGTGATTTGTAACCATAATGTCCAAAGTAATATGAAATAGAGTAGAATACAAAATTTAAATTACAAATAAAGACATTTTTTAGACATGCTCTCTGTAAATTGAAAGAGAATGTTTTAGGAGCTTTGTTAAGGGTATATCCCAGAGAAAGAAGTGGAGTAAAAGCAGGACAAGGCTCTTTGGCAAAAGCAGGAGCTGACTGGGCTGTTATGTGATGCAGATTGACTGGGGTGTGATGCAGAAATGACTGAAGCTCTATAGAGCTCCTGTGAGTTAGTATGGTGGCCACTCACCTCAGCAGGAGAAACTTCCAGTTATTTTAAGACTGTGCATTTGGAAAGGTGTGGGTGAAATTGTCCATTTCATCTTACTGGTTTCATTGGTAGTGATAGTCTCCCTGAGCATTTCCAAGACATTTTCTCCATGTGGACACACTGCAAGTATAGATAGTATGTTCACCTGCTTGATTCTAACTCTCCATCCTGAACTTGAGGATTGAGAGATAGAGAAGTGTCAAAAAGTGTTGTTTTCATCTCCTGGTGAAGATGTCTTCAGAATCTCTGTCAGATATGAACAGGCTGCCATATCTTTCTTTTTAATCAATCAATCAATGCAGTGGCCTTCTATCTGTATACTTCTTTTTAAAATTTGTGGAGAGCCACAAGAATATGTTATAAGGAGTCCAGCTGTGTATTAAAGCTATACCTTGACCAGGCCAAGGGTCAGTCAAGTGGGACGCCATCTAGCATGGACTATTTGGTGTTACACAGCTTAATATTCAGTTGTGCCTTGTTATGAATTTCTTGTGCTCACATAGAATGTGTGTATGAACTTCCTGCTCAGGCCAGTACTTGGATAAGATCACAAAGGCAGAGCCAAGCAGGAGGCTGATGCATAGCTTTGTTTCTTGTGCAAATGAAACTCAGACCATCCCCTTGCCTTGAGGCCTAGTGGCTCTCCAGAGCAATTGACTGAGAACAAAAGAGGTTTTTACATATCAAGGTGGAAGGTAGGGTGGAGCAACATTCCTGGGGAGGCAGAGAACCTCATGGCCAGGGGAAGAAGAGACAGGCATTTTCTGTAGAGGCAGACAGAACGTCATGACCAGGGAGAAGGGAAGAATACAGAGGTTTCTTAGATGGCAAGGCAGAACTCTTGTAGAGTTCATCAGAACCAGGAGCAGAGAGCAAGTAGAGATGGAGGGCAAACAAACAGAGGACGAAGATGAGGCGGGAAGCATAAGAGCTCAGTTGTTAGCAGGACTATGAGAGGACAGTAAATGAGGGGACAAAGAGGAACTGAGTGTCTGGATGGAACTGAAGCTGTGTAGACAGGATTTCATCCCAGAGAAATAAAGTAGGATGACAAAGAGCTTAGTGTATCTAGATTTATTCCTGCCCTGAATGCCTGTCAGAGCTGTAGCTGTAAAGATAGAATTTTGTTTTAGAAGAATAAAGTGAATGAACTAAAGAGCTCCATGTATCTAGATTCATTCTTGTGCCACTGGTAGTATCTCTTTGGAGCTCCCTGGGATAGTATAATATTAAGGCTGGACCTATAATATTATAAAAAAAAATTATTTATTTATTTTTTGTTACTTGTTTATTTTTGAAACAGAGTTTCCCTGTGTAATAGACCAGACTGGTCTTGAATTCAGAGATCCTCTTCTCTTTGCCTCATGAGTGCTGGAATTAAAGGTGTGCACACCACATCCTGTGAAACCTTCCCTTCTTGAAATTATATTTCTACTGAATATGCACCTCAACTGTATTATTATTTCTCTATATCATCTGCATGTGTACCTAATTAAAAAAAAATCCCTCTGCTTTGCACTATGACTGGGGCAGCTGATGAAGTCAGTAAGCATTTTTTTCTTTTTTTTTTACGAATTCATACATTTCTCTCTCATCATAATTTCCATTCCCTGCCATTGACTTCCAGCTGAGTTTGGATTGAACTCAAACAACTTCATGAAACCATGACCTGACCAAACCAAATACTGGACCAGAAACTAATTTCCCCATCCAGGTTTTTGGCAGCCAGCTGTATTCCATTTATAATATCACAGGAAATTTATATAGCAGCTAACCTAAGATAGTATCTTCTAGTGACAACATCAAGCCTTGTAAAAATTTGATTCTACAGACACATATTCAGGACCAACTGATGTTAAGGAAATCTCCAGAAGTGTTGAGACACTTCATTCTTTACCATCCCTTTCTGCATGTTCATATACAAGTGCGTTAAAGTTATGGGCCTTCAAATACCTAGTTTTTGTTTTCTTTTAAAATCCTTTCTATTAATCATTAAATCTCTGCAAAAGTATACGAAATAGTGTTCTGTATTTAATAGAATCATTTTTCAGATGTCAAAACAATAAGTAACAATGTAGAGTTGCAGTTAGGAGATATTTGCCCTTGGATGTGCTGATTGGTAATTGTAGGCAAGTAATCCAGAGTCAGGGAGCTTGGGAGTCAGAGCACATAGTGGAGATAAGCTGAGTTTCTGATGGTCTCTATACATGATGTGCTATTGGCTGGAACAAAAATGAAGGCAGATGCAGATGAATAAAAGCAAGAGGGAGCGAGCACATGTGCCGGATGAGAAAGCAGCATATTTAGTTGAAATCTTGAGTAAAGTTTCAGCATTGAGATGACATAAGATCAGCTCTGAAAAGTAACTTAAAATGCAATTGCTAAATCTAGGAAGTTGGTGACATGAATACAGAGAGAGAGAGAGAGAGAGAGAGAGAGAGAGAGAGAGAGAGAGAGAGAGATGCAGGTGGGGTAGGGTGAGGAGGAAGTAGAATCAGTTCCAGATGTGAGCACTTATGAATTCAATACTTGTTGATTTAATGCTGGGCATGGTGGCAGAACCACAGGTTGAGTAATCAGTATTGCATTCCAGTGCTTGGAGAGTGAGAAGCAGCTTTCTCTGGAGCAGTTTCCCCTTATTCACACCCTGGGATCCCCCGCCTAGCTCTATAAGGGAAGGATGCCTGGGTCCCACATCCTGAGTGTTAAATTTAATTGTTTAGTGTGTGGCTAGGGTGCTGGGTTTCAAAAGCAATCCAGTTAATTGTGGTGTACAGCCAAAATTGAAAATTACTACTCTAGAACTATAGAAGGTATTTTAAGAAAATCTGAAGATACAGTTAGAATTCTTTAGCTTGTCTAGGTCTAGGCTATACTTAAATAAGGATATGAAATTTATAGGGAAGGAAATAGAAAGTTAGGATTAGAAGCTGTTATCTTTAGGTCAACAATGTATATAGAGATATATACATGTACATACATATTATATATATACATATACATATATATTAAGAAGGAATAATAATAAACCGATCAAGGGAGGAAGAAAATGGAGCTAAGGCACACATCAACTCTCAGGTAAGCTTTCACTTATTTACCCATTTAAATAGCTGTTCCCTGAGCAGGGCACCTACTGACACTGACCCCTGACAGAGCTTCTTGTTCTGGGTGCAGCAGTAAAAATTTAACTCATAGTTGCTCATCTCATGGAACACAAATTTTAAATTGTCATCAGTTGTGGGGGGGGCAGGTTGAGAGAAAGTAAGAGAGGAAAGAGGGGGAAGGGCTCATCTTGAAAGGAAAAGACACACCAAACTTCTAGAACAAACAAGTTGTGACATGAACTTTTACAGAGTTGTGTGCCTTCTTAAAAACTGGAATAAACATGTTTGGGTTGAATTAGTCTGAACTAAGCACATTCATTACTTTTTGAGACAGGAAATAATCCTTAGGTTCCCAAATATCTTGATAGGAAGCAGGCCCAGTTCCAAAGGCATAGGATATTTTCTCCAATGAGTATTTTAGACATGGCTAGGTTGATGAAGGATAGAAAAGAAGGGCCTTCTCCAAGAGCAAAACCAAGGTCCGGGACAACAATGGGGGAAAATGCCTTTTGAGAGAAGAATCAGAGCTCAGTCAAAGAACAGTTTCCACCTCCATGTGTGATCTGTCTCCTAATCTCTATCCCTACCTGTGATTTATCTTCTTTTTGTGTGTGTGGGAGGGTGTTGTGTGTGTGGGGAAGGGTGGGTGTGTATGTGTGTTGGATATTTTCCTTTTAACTTTTTTTATTTATTCTTTGTATCTTTCACATCATGCATCTCTATCACCTTCATTTCTCATCCTTGTGTATCCACCCTCTGCCCTTGCAGCCTCCCTCCCCTAAAATTTAAGAGAGAAAAAAAGAGAAAAGAAAAGAAAAGAAAAAGGGAAAAGATCTTGACATGAAAGCTTCAGTGTGACATAGTCAGTCACACAGTAAATCCTTTTGTCCAACTATCTTTACTTGCAAGTGTTCATTGCTAAGAGTCATTGGTCTGGTTGGATGCCTCTGCTTTCTGCTACACTATCGATGCTGAGCCCTCACTGGGACTTCTCTTGGTAATCCTGCTGTTGCCCAGCTTTGGGCCTTCAGGATCGGTCCCTTCACAGGCTCCAGCAGATCATAGATGGGGTGGATGTTGGGGGTGGGCCAACTCATAACCCTGTTTCTGAGCCTGGGTAGTTGCAGGGTTGGTCAGCACACCAGCCCTCCCTTGTCCTCACCACTAGGGTGAGCCGACCTGCAGGGGGTGGGGTCAGTTCATATGCTTTCATGCCCTCAGCATTGGATCTCGGACACCTACACCTTCAGGGTCAATTCTACTGTGTTGCCCAGGCATGGTGTACCGGCCACTTTCCCAAGTGCTGCAGCAGATGAGGGGCAGGGCTAGCTCTCTAGCTTTTATAACTTCAGGTGAGTAATGGGGACAGATCTCCCATGCTCACAACTTCAGGTCTGGCTTACCACACCTCTGCTAACAGGATTGGCTCTATTGTGCTGTTTGGGCGATATGCAGGGCCTGCTCTCCTGCGTGTTGCCACTTGTGGCAGGCAGGAGCAGCTCTCCAACCCTTCTGAACTTCTAATCTCCACCCTCACCCATGGTATATCTTCTAGTTGCTGTGGGACACTGACTACTCTTATCTTTCTCTCTTTTCTCACTAGAACGGCTGTGTTCATCACTGTTATCATGATCCTCTTTTACTGTTTTATTCAGGGTGTACACAAAAGCTTATTATAGTTTTTAATTCTATAGTATCCATACTAAAGGAAGCCACACTCAGGGGAGAGTTAGTTACATGCTATTAGGAGATCCTGGACACAAGCTTGAAAACTCGCCAGATACCATGTTCTATTGTCCTCATGGAGTGACAGATTCCAGGGCTGTTGCACAAAAAACCAGAGGGATAATGATGGCCATGAATAGGGAAATAGAAGTGAAAGTTGAGAAAATCTCTAATTCAAGATATATTTTGAGGGAAAAAATAGGAATTGCTGAATATTGGTTGAGCTAGAGAAGGAAAGGAAGAATCAGAAATGATTTTGAGGTTGCTCTGTGGTGCTGTGTCTTGAGATTGGGAATGAGGAGAAAGACAAAAGGTTTAACTTTGGACACACTAATACTGAGATATGTGTAAAACAGTTAAAAGTTGTGAATAAGTAGCTTGATTTATGAGTTTGTATGTTAAGTTATGATTGGTGTAAGAAATCTACATTTCTGGTAGACAATCATAAAAATATTTTCAGTCAATATTTTCTACACTTCCATAAGTGTAGAAAAGAAGCTAGGCCAGGGCTGAGCACTAAAATTATAAGCATTTTATGGATCTAGTGTTGGAGAGTAGGAGCCTACAAAGGAAGGTAACAAGGGGTGAATGAGAGGTAGAAGCACATCTCGGAGTGGCGAGTCCTGAATTCTGCCCTCAGTAAAGGATGGAGTGGTTAGCCCTAATTCTTCAGGAGGTTAAGGATAGAAACGTACATACCAGGACAGCAGAGGGAAGTGGGCTGAGGAAGAAGAGGGGTGAGAAAATAGAAGCCTTTTTTCTTTTCTCTCTCTTTCTGTCTCTTTCTTTCTTTCTTTCTTTCTTTCTTTCTTTCTTTCTTTCTTTCT
>CABHPP010104707.1:0-17579 GCA_902168425.1 Peromyscus attwateri
TTGGTCCAAGTGAGCTGATTCACAAGAAGGCAAGATTTGAAACATGGCCTATCGTTTCAGGCCTTTGATATTTGTAGACTCTCTCTGTACCTCTCTTGATGGTCTCTGATCTCTTGTTATTCCAGTGGGTTTTTTCTAAGGCACCACAGTGGATTCTGTAGCACAAACTGGACTCTAGCATTTCTTGCTAAAAACTCTTAACACGAAATTACGTAAGCCGTTGCTTTCGAAAATATTTAAAGCTTTTGGTTTAAACAACTAGATTTCTTTTAAATGGGGAGGTCCCACCAATATGTCAGTGATACTAGAGCCAAGCCTTTGCCCCATGGTGTCCTGTGAGGCTTCTCTGGACACTCAGGTCCCACATCTTAGACATACCTAGAATATGACCTGCACATTTTTGGTACAACTCAGGAAGCAATCAAATCTTCCAGTGGCCAGTCACCTGGACCTGATTTCCTGGGGTTTCGGGTGGTATCCCTTAGAGATTTTTGTGAGTACTTGATTTCTCCATCTCTTCTGGTTGTGGGTTCTGCCTTCACCTACTTCAGGTTAGACTATAAATCATTTCTCTGTCCTCAGAGCAGCCTCCTTCTGTACTTAGTCCAGTGTGGCACAGTCCCTCTCCAAGATCCTGGGACCACTGCATGAGGTCTGGTCGCGTGAGTGGAGGTGCAACTGAATGGATCGTTCAGAGGAGATGTGATCCCTTTTTTCTATGTGGTCTTGAACAGAGCTCTCTTCTGCCTGTCACTCTATTTTGTTTTTAATATGATAAGAGATAACAGCTGAAATAGATAAAAATTTGATTTTTCCTTTTTTGCCTGGAGGTTCAGGCCTGTCCCTGTTTGGCAGGGATGTGCCTGGGCTGCCTGTGCATCTCTAGCTCTTGTCTTGAGTAGGAACACAGTTCTCTGGAGCCATTGAAGCATATCCACTGTTTCTTTTTGGGTTTATTTCTCTTCAGCCTTTTCTTTTCTGCATCTGTTTTTCCTTTTGTCATGTTTGTAATCTGTATAGAGAGATAATTTGGCGGGTTTTTTTTTTTTTTTTCTTTGCTCACTTAACATTCTTCCATAGACTTTCTGGCATGTTGTTAGATAATGTCACTTTTAGTGGCTTTAGAGCAGGCCTTTGAATGGCGGAACCGCAGTTTTCCTTCTGTTCCTAGAGCTCAACATTTAAGTCATGTCTACAATCTCACAATTGTAAACAGTGCTGCAGGGGGGTCTTGAACACAAAGCCTTCCTCTTTGAGGGCATTTTCTTAATATAGATTCTCGAAATTAGAACTACCCAGCAGAAGACACACATTTTTTTCTATTCTTTCTTTTCTGTGTGTGGTAGCTTTTTATAGGATTTATGGTTTTTATGAGTTAGCACTTATCAAAGAGTTTACTGTAAGGTGGATCCTTTTCTCCCATTTTGGAAAGGCTGGTATAGTATTTCCTTCTCGTCAGGATGGCTGCATAATTAATACACGGTGTCTAATTCCACTGGGAGTCTTTCCTCCAGCCCATGTGATAGATAATTCTCACTCCCAGCCAAAGACTCTGTGAAACATGGCTTGTGTGGAGCAGCATCACCCCACAGCCAGCAGTATGTGACTCAAGTAAACCAGCAAGGAAGGTGGCAGTCCAAACCAGTGAGCTCCTGGCTGACTCTGGGCTGATGGACTTCGGGAAGAAGGTTGGCAGGACCTACCTCGAGGCTGGGCCGGGAGGACCAGTGCTGGGCACACCACAAGTGTGCACAGACAGCCTTTACCGCCGTGCTGCAGCGGGAGGCAGACATTCCACCAAATGACTTGCCACACTTCTGGCATTAATAGGAGATAGCTGAAGGTCTGGGAATTAAGTCATCTCATAAACATTCAAATTCATGGCAAAATTACTATTTAATTAGGAAAAGATCTGTAACATTGTGCTACTTTTAAATGAAAGCCATTTTGGAGGAATTAAAACTGGGTCATAACATTAGTATAATGTTTTAAAACAAACATTACTAAGACATACTGAGTGTACCCTAATTGATGAATTAAAGACATTAGTTTTGCCTTTGGATACTTAATGTGATTATGTTTTAAACACTGACTCTGAAAATCCACCTCTAGAGTGAAACTATGCTTCCTTCTTTCTCTGTTGAAGTGAGATGTGGCAGAGGGTAAAAAAATAATACATGCTCATCCTAAGAAATTTGGAAAAATTAAGTTTTTATCTTAAGTGATATGCTAAAATGTCAAATGGAGGTTTTAAAAAATCCGAAATCTATCACCCTGAGGTAACTACAATTAATATTTCATTGTAATTGCTTCTTTGGTGTGTTTGTTTCTACTATCTGTATGTTCTTAAATAGAGCTATGATTATGTTGTAACCAATTTCATATCTTTTGAAATTTAACATAATAACATAATACATTTTCCATGGTATTTATAGGCTTCATAACATAATTGAATAACTGTGTAATTCCTCATCATAGTGAATGGACCTCGGTTCAATGAACAATTTGAGCTGTTTCAGTTTCCTGTCACATGTAATACTCAGATGAGTATTTTCATGCATTCTGGCAAGTGCCTGTGAGCATCTCACATGAGCTCCTTAAATAGACTCCTGGAAGTAGAACTATATGGGAAACGACATTGGAGAACTTTCCTAAAACTTAGGATATAAATAGCCCCAGAAGGTCATAAGCATTTATACTCACACAGCAGGTGATCTCAAGATCATACTTTTTATTTCCTCTCTCACCAGCATTGTTTTAAGTCTTGAAATTAATGAATGATAAATGGATAACATACTCCCTGCAAAAAAAAAAAAAAAAGAAAAAAGAAAAAGGAAACTAGCCTTGAAAACTATCTGGATTCATTATGAAAGTAGCTTAATCAACTCACAGGCAGTCCAGGCTGACTTGAAAGTGATCTGTTAGTTTCACCATAAGGAAGATTTTAAATTAATATTTGATATTGGGAAGAATAAAAGGCTACATTAGAGTGAGCATTAAAATTGTATGGAGTATAATTTTTGTGTGTGATGTAAAGTTGCTTCCTCATGGAGGGCTGCAGAGAGCCATTACGGAGCCATGGCTATGGGCTGTGGGAAATAGCTTGGCCTCCCCCAAGCTTGGGAAAGAATTGCCAGCTGCTGACTATTTCAATACATCCAATACTGTTGAAATTTCAAGATCTCTGCATAATCTATAAATTATTCAATTTGTTGGGGGCTTCAAACTTTAAATTTAAAATATTCTTCCTTCCTACAGACTTACTAATGGAACACATACAGGAAATTCGAACTCTGAGAAAGCGTTTGGAAGAATCTATTAAAACAAATGAGAGGCTCCGGAAACAGCTGGAACGGCAGGGGTCTGAGGCTGACCAAGGTAAGAAAGGACTTTCCCAGGCTAAGGAATGGGATTGGGTGAGTTGCTGCTCTGTGATGTGTTTGCCTGAAGAGGCTCTCTGTGAACCAGGTGGGATGGAGAGGTTGGCCAGCCTCTGGGGTCCTAAACTGCAGCTGGGTCCTCACAGTAGAGGTATAGATAGAGATTCTAAAATAGAATAGAACAATATTTTGCCTTTTCATCAATAATAGACCATAAATTATCAGCATTTATCAGTCTGGCAAATCTTTCAGGCCAAAGAAGGCCAGCAGTATTCCTACCGCACCACAGTTTGCTTTGAAGGGAGTGGTCTTCCTTGAAAACTGAACACCCATAAGACACTCCTTCACACAGTTCAGAAACCAACTGCTCCATGCTGTACCTGTTAACCCTTCCCTCCCTCCTTTCCTCCTCACTTTTCTTGGTTTCCTTCATAGCTTCATTGTATTCTTTAAGTTGATTGGGTTGACCTGGATGTGGATGTAGCTCCTCTGTTGATCGTTTTTTGTGACTTTGGGCAATTCACTCTAGTCTTAATTGTTTCAGGAAACAGGGTTTTTCCAATGTTAAATGAGGCAGTATCATGAACAGGGCCTTGCTCAGTGCTCACTTAATAAATAGTTGCTTTTATCACTGTTGGTTTTATTTTACTATTTCATGTAACATGGCCAGTTTAACTTTCAACCTTTCAGTGCTCTGCAATGGGTGAGGACCCTGATGCCGTTTTAGAGATGAGATCACTGAGTTCTAGAAAGGTAGTACTCATTGGTAAAACTCAAGACTTGGACAGCAGTCCATTTCTTGTTGCTCTATAGTTCACACCTTAAGGCAGCTTCTGGGAGTTCTGGGAGTACTACAGTTCCTGCTGTGGTTTGCAAGAAGCTTCCAATCCTCCACCTGGGCATCCACTCATCCCATGCATCCTTCATCCTCCTCCCTTACAAGGAGGAAATTTGATTAATTTGAGTTATTAGTTGTGTCAAACACGGGAAAGAAATACATGCCTGGACCCTTGGTGTCCACTCTTAGTAATGCCTGAGTTAGATTCATTCTGTTTTACATTTTCCCCAGCAAATCCAATTATAGAATTATTTGGGGGTTCAAATGGCCACCCGCTACAATGGAGCCCAAATTGCTCTGGAGAGTAATTCCCTCTGACAGGGAAGTTTACAGAAAGGCACTCATAAAGTATTCACCATCATGGAAAGACGTACTGTTCTCACCATGCTGTCACAGTTTCTGGAAAGACAAAACTAAAAGCAGTCTTGCCCACACCCACCCCCCACCCCCCGATCTGAGATGCTCATCTTGGGGACAGGTCTGAAAAGGGCAGGACTCCTTATGATGTCAAGGGATAATGTCAAAAACTGTTATCGTGTGCCTTAGAGTCTCCAGCTCACTGCCAGGTGTCTGGGCTAACGGTGGAAGTGGTACTCAAAGCAAAGTCTTGCCTCAGAGTATCCAAATGGTCCTCACTAGGTCAGTTGGGCCTAGTTAGGCTTAGTGAATCAGGGATGTTTTATGGCCTATTGTTTATTTATTTTCAAGTAATACCTTGGCATTGATCAGATTTCTGCTGCTTGTTCTGATCAGTCTTTTGTTCTCTTGAGGCCTCACTCTCCATTCATCTAGATACTAACACTGATGATAACCATGGAACAACACATGGGTGTTTTTATTGTGCTAACCAAGACTTGAGGGGAGTTAGGCAACTTGCCTGATGCCTTACAGCTATTAAGAAGCAGGAGATAGGCAGGAACTCTGGAATGATCCCAGAGTTCACGGGGATAAGTAGGGGAAGATGGTGGGAAGAGATATTTGTGAATAAAAGCTAATCTGCTTTCATTTTGTATGACTCACTTGCTGCAGAAAAACTTCTGTGGAGGGGGAAGAATATTTCCAGGACAGCTAGCCACACCTTATTTTTAAGGGATGTGGACCTACACCACAGGCACTTATTCTATATACCAGGGTGCTTTCCGCTGCAGGTAGCTGCAAAGAAATTTGACAAGAAAGCTATGTAAACAAGGGGTGTTTGTTTATACTTCCATTTGTCACAAGAACCCCAGAGGCAGATAGCTCTTGGGCTGACTTCCGTGATGACTATTTAGTATCAGCATACCATCCTCCTAGGACAGTGTCCAAGGTATGGGAAGGAAGAGCCTGGGGCTTCCCTCTTCTCTAGTGCAGAATCTCCTTGAAGCCCTCAGCAAGCTTCACCTAGGTCTCACTGGTTGCCAGAGACCCCTGACTTTGTCCTCACCTGGTGTTGGGAGCACAGGGATATGGCATTTTGGTTGTGGTGTAGTAAGTGAACTGAGTCAGTACAGAAACCAGGAGGGAAGCATCTGGCTGCCACACAGAGACGACACTGGGCACACCGTAAGTGCTCAGAGGCCAGCTCTGAACGGAACACCATAATGGTGCAGACAGGTGTGCAGAGGGGAGTGCTGAGGTTGGGAGGCCAAGGAGGTGCCCAGCAAGAGGCATCCCCTAGATTGACTGACATAAAGCTGTAAAATGTCATCAGATAGACAGCAGCTTGGTAAGGTATTTATAGAAGAGGATATGTCCTCTCGTCTGTCTAATTCTAGACCCAGCTCCACCGTGTCCACTCATAGGAGGGAAATTAAGTCAGGAATTCATAGAGGATGGTTTTGACAGGGGAAGTGGGTGTGGCGAGCACACAAGTCACCTGGTTACCTGCATTTTCTAGACACTGGGGTCTGAGTGGAGAGAGAATGGAGTATGGTGTGGTACTGGAGCAGAACAATGGATGGTCTTGAATTCGAGACTGAGAAGTTTGATCTTGTGTTTCATTTGGTCATTTTTTCATAGTGGTAGGCCACCAGATATGTTTCACCATGAGATAGCAGTGAAAGGATTGCGCTTTGATGATAACCTCATTGGTACACACACATCAGGGAATGAAGCTAGTCACAGTGCTGAGGCCTAGAGTACAGGAGAGTCTGCCTTAGTCTGAGCATTCTGGAGAAGAGTCAGCAGCTGTGGTTGCCTGCTTGGACAGGAGGACAAGGGGAGTTTAGGATAGCTCCCAGGGGCAAGGCTGGGTCACATCTCCTAAGACAGGGAGAGGGTGAGAAAGACCAGAGGGGACAGAGTCACACTGAGCTGCTTCAGAGACAAGGCCAAGGCCTAAGAGGCAGTTAGCCATGATGGTTGCTACCGTCATCTCTCACTCAGCTGTGGTTCATCCTTGTTCATCTTCAGGGCATCTGTGATATGGAGGCCTCCTCTGCCTCCCCTTTAAGCTCACTTTCCTTGCCCTTCAGGCTCTGGCTGTATGTTACATGGTTCATGGGGCTGGTTTTCGTCGCATGCTGTATTTCTTCATTGTTTAAACATGTTTCCTAGGAAGATTCATCCATCCTGCCTGGAGGCTGTCTATAACTCACCATTCATGTGTTCTTATAGGTTCCATAAATGTTGCTGCTTACGGCTCAGAGCTGCACAGCTCCCTGACGTCAGAGATACATTTCCTGAGGAAGCAGAACCAGGCCCTCAGTATGATGCTCGAGAAAGGGTCCAGAGGTAAGAAATCAGGGGCCACCTGCAGCCTGAGTCCCGAAGCCCTTCTGTCAAAGGATATCCAGAGCTGACACCCTAGAGTCCAATGGCGTGAGTCTGACAGTTGTCTGTCTTTAACTGCACATCACCTATGGGGCATTCCTGTTTTATAGCTAAGAAAACTAGGGCACAGATTGGTCAAGAAATGCCTCTGTTGTAACAGCTAGAGTATAAAGCCCCCAGAGCAGTGTCTCTACCGGGGCCTCAGTACATGTTACTATATTCTCTTGTCCCATCATGACTGAGGAAGAGAGAAGCGCTGGAAATTTATTCCTGCCAAATCTCAACTGGAGATTTTCTCCTACCAGTGAAGTTTATCCAGCATTTCTTATAAAGATCCTTAATTCCTTTCTTGGAGCTTAACTTCCAAAGAGCTTTTACTTATGTTATCATTCATACTTAGAATGATTCTAGAGTAAGGGAGTATTAGCCCTGTTTCTCAGGTAAGAATTCACAGCCCAAGCAATTGCCCTGATGTGGTCACTGAGCCAGAGGTGCTCGAGCTGCAATGTAGGCCAGCCGATCCCACAATCCTGGGGGCTATAGACACTGATTTTGCCTTAAGAGTCAGAATTTGGGCTCATGCCGTTCATTTATTCATTCAGCAGCCTTTCTCTACCCTGTCCTACAGGGGGGCTTGATAGACTGATAGAGCACAAACAAGTCCTGTGTTTTGCACCAGAAGACTGCGGTCTGATGGGTAAAGTGGGCAAACCTATAGCAAGGAGGAGTGAGGCCTGCTGTGATCGAGGCAGGCCAGAGAGCGGCAGGACCCTCACTCAGCTCGGAGACCCTAGTCCTCAAGGGTCAAGTCTAAAAGGGAGAGGAATGACTACCCAGGGTGCCTCAGGATGAGAGGAGAATAGACAAGGCCTAGGTGAGGGAGGAGGAGAGTGTGAACCAGTCAGGAGTGATGCGGCTGTGCCAATGTCATATGGCCCAGCAGGAGCCCCAGCATACATGGCAATATTTGAATCATGGTTGAGAGCAGATCCACATCCTGGCTGTGCCCCTTCCTGTCTATATGGCTACAGGGAAGCCTTAACCCTATCTCTCATCTGTTTCTCATCTGGAAGATGGGGAAATTCACAGTATGCTGCAAAGACACAGGACATTGAAACATGTGAGGGCTTGCTGTAGTGCCTGTACAGTTAGTGCTGGGATGTGTCGCCATTACCATTCCTTCAGCTCTTGTATGGTTCTTCCTAGACCTGGGCTAATAATGAGCCTGTACAGAGAGCAACTCGGCATCCTCACCCTGGCCTAGGGGAAGAAGCTGAGGCACTGAGGAGGGTCACAGCCAGCAAGTGGAGAAGCTGCCTGAGAACTCAGTCACTCTGCCTCCAACTAGGCCTTCTTGTCTCCTGACCCTCCAAGAATATTTTATTCCTCTATGGGGCTCTGTAGGAGACTTGCTGCTCTCCACACTCATTGACTGCACTCCTGCCTGTTGCTCTACCCACCATGTATACTCTCTAAGGCAAAGTAACAGGTTTTCAAGGCACATTATGTAATGGAAAGTTAAACAGCCCCCTTTCATTCTAGTGATGTTTAATCTACAGCCTTGATATTGACAGATTTATCTGCCTAAAATGCATAAGATAATTGGAATGCCGGAGCCATAAATGCCAGATTAAATCTCATTCTTTTCTGTATTCTTGGAGTGTGTGAGCTGAAGTGCTGTACCAGTGTAATAAGGTTGGAGAAAACAAATGGAATCCCTTCTCATTTTGGTATTTGCAGATAAACAGAAAGAGAATGAAAAATTACTTGAGTCCCTGTCCAGGAAGGCGGCAAGTCTTGAGCACCTTCAGCTCGAGTACACCAGTGTAAAGGAAGAAAATGAAAGGTTGCAGAGAGACATCGGTGAGAAGGAGAGACACAACCAGCAGCTGACCCAGGAGGTCTGCAGCAGCCGCCAGGAGCTGAGCAGGTGGGCTTTACTCAGGTGTCCCCGGTGGCCTGTTATGCCTGGGGATGTGATCATGGCACTGGGCACAGTGTCTCCAGCCCTAGTGTGCAGAAACAAGTACTGTCAGCTGGGCATAAAATGTATGAGGAATGGTCCTCTAAAGGAGGAGGAGAATGCTGGGGGTGGCTGGCGTTTTCACCTAGGGTGGTCAAGGAAGGGCTTTCTGAAAAGACCCCTTTTGAGTGTAGGGCTACACAGTGAGCATGTGAGAGCTGAGACTGTTGGAGATGACCGTGTTTGGCAGAAGGCACATAGACCCTAAGACAGAGTTGCTGTGGCAAACCAGAGAAGGTGCTGTGTTTGGCTGTAGTAGGAGCTGAGGGAAGAGAGGAGGGTGGATCCTTAATCGTGCTTTACTGCTAGCCCTATAAAGACTCCAGTTTTGCTCCATATGGCATAGGCCACTGGGAGACTCTGATTGAGCTAGGGAGATGCAAATCTACTCACTGTCCCTCTTAGACTGCCTTATTCCATGTGTTAACACACAGGCCTGTCTGTCCTTTCTGAGTGACCACCCTCATCCCTGTCCAGGTGCCATCAGACACCTTCCTTTAGAATGGCTGTAAAGGTTACTTAAGAGAAGGTCTATTAAGGATGAGACATAGGACATGTGGGAACTGGGAGCTGTGATGGAACTCTTAAAAATGCATGTCTCAGCACATTTTGTCCACACTCTTACTGAGATGGCCTGGTCCTGCCCTGTGGGAACTGGATAAGCCTCCTGGAGGAAGAATTAACTCCTCCTCCCATGCTGGGGCTGTTTCAGGGTACAGGAAGAAGTGAAGTTGAAGCAGCAGCTGCTCTCCCAGAACGATAAGCTGTTGCAGTCCCTCCGAGTGGAGCTGAAGGTGTATGAGAAGCTGGACGAGGAGCATAGGAAGCTACAGCGAGGTACTGTGTGCTCGGGGGCCAGGACTGAGACATCTCAGGGCTATGAGCTCAGCCCAAAAGCTGTTCGATGGGTGTGGGAAGATGGCTCTTGTGTTTTCCTATCCTACCATTAAACCCACACTGGCCCATAGGTAGACCAGGTGTATTTAGAAACAAACTCTTTGGCCCACTCTTGTTTTTGAGGTAGGGTCTTTCTGTATAGCACAGTCTGGCCTTCAATTAAAAATCCTCCTGCCTTAGCCTTACAGGTATACATCACCGTTACTGGCTTTTGGCCAAGCTGATGTCTGGAGTCTCATTTCCTTCATCTCAGCTTGTTCTGACTTCACCAGAACTGGGTCAGTTACAGCCTGTGTAAGCAGGGCTCTCAGTATCCACTGCATGGGGCCGTGAAAGTCAAATGAGGGCATTTATTAAAACATTCTAGCCACATTCCTGGCACATAGTAGGCATCTGAGAAGTAACTTTGTCATAGATTCCCTGTGCTCCATCCAGCAGATATTCCAGAGTTGGACATTGCTCTTAGGTGCTTGACAACCTTGGTGTGCTCTGCTTCTAGAGAACACAGATCAGAATGCCTGACTGTAAGGTCTAATGTTTGAGAGTCAATTTGGAGGCACAGTGGGGGGTTTTCTAAAACTAATTTTCCAGATGGTTTCTCCCTATTGAAAGTTTATCTAGAAAGGGTCATCTCTCAGCTTTTGCTTCTTCTCAAGTTGCTTCTCTTGTTCTTGCTGTTGTGCCTGCCTTTTTAATATACTGTAGCCCTTAAAATCATCCCCTTTCATTCTATAATTCTGGTCCAAATAGATTTTATTACTACTAGACATAATTTCGGGGTTTGGTGTGCAATTTGCTAGGCTTTTATGGCCAGAAGTGAAATTAATTTCCAGCTCTTACTTAGCCTGTGGAATAGCAGCAATTAAGTCAGCCAATATTTTTGTTTTTAAAGTTGAGTTGTTATTTTAAATTGTACCCAGTTCCTAGGAGGGGGCTGGATGATGGTAGTGGGTTGAAATGACCTTGCATCTCTTAGATGGCTGACCTTTGATCTTGGGAAATGTTAAGGCTTCTCTTTGCATATGTCTGCAGAGGCCCAAGGTGAGGCATCTGGAGAAGGCTGGAAGGGGCCTGATTCTTTCAGCAACCTGCATGGCCTCCTGACAGAGATGCAGGCTCTCCGTGACCAGCTAGAAAGGAGCATCCAGAATAACAGCACCCTGAGGAGCAAGCTGGAAGAGCAGCTGTCACAGGGATCGAAGAAGGCCCAGGAAGGGGCCCTCACTCTGGCTGTCAAGGCTCTGTCTGTCACCGAGTGGTCCCTTCAGCTGGACCAACAAGGTAGGGGACTTCTCACTCTGTGGATGTTCTGCTCTATGGGTCTGTATGGTGTGTGAGCTTCTGAGTGCTGCCCTTCTGGCTGCTCTCAGCTCTCATCTCAATGTTGTTGCATGTTCTCTGACTGACTAGACACTGGGTTCTCCCGAATGGAGTTAGGGCTTCCAGTGGTCCATGCTGTCTCCAGTCTTGCTGCTTCGTCCCACTCACAACTCACCAAGGCCTTTTCATTATCTTGCCTCATTTTTTGTTTTGTTTTTTGAGAGAGGGTTCCACTGGCTATCCTGGAAATCTCTCTCTGTAGACCAGGCTGGCCTCGAACTCAGAGACCCTCCTGCCTCTGCCTCCCAGTGCTGGGGTTCAAGGCGTGAGCCATCGCACCCCACTCTCTTGTCTTTAAATGAGATCTCAGACCCCTTACTCTGACTTCCTTCATCTTGTAAAGCCTGGGAAGCTTCCTGGTAACAGGTGGGTCTGATTTGCTTTGCTTGTGTACTTGTATAGGGTTAGAGATGCCTGGGAAGGGCCAGAGGATAAGGCAGCCTTGCCACACACACTCTGGGGGCTGGAACCAACCAGCAAGCAGCTCACACATGGGCTTCCTAGTGACTGGATTATTTTCTGTCACCTTACCATTTCTCTGTCGGTTTGGAGTTCTAGTTTAAAAAAAAAAAAAAGGTAGCATGGCTTTTTCTGTTAAGCAATATTGTTAGGATAAAACCCACTAGGGTTTTATCTCGGAGGATTGGGAGGTCTTATCAAAGCATCTTTGCCTGGAGTACCATTACTTCACATCCCTAGTGGGGCATGAGTGGAAGAAACTTGCATAGGAGATCACAACACCTGAACATATGCATTGCTCTGCCACTGGCATGCTGAGTTATCTCAGTCTCTTGGTATTTTTCTTTAAAAAAACAAATTACAGCACTGTTCTGCCCACCAGGCTCTTAAGAGTTAGGTAGCTTCTCAGGTGTGAGAGTGCTTCTTGTATTATCTAACATCACTTGGACCTCTAGTAAAGTGTTTGAGATTCATTACCTCCAGGTCCTGTTGCAGGTCACTTTCCTCTCATGTTCAGGTTACTATAGCAGCTTCCGCACTAACTCCTCCAGTCTAAAACATAGACCTCAACCTAACACTGCCCCACCTTGAGTCGTCACTTAGCCCTCAGGGTGTAAGCCCTGCATCCTGTTATACCTTCCTCTGTACCCAGACCTTAGCTACAGGAACTGTGTGTCTTCTCCCTGAATGATGACTCATGCCTGCGTCCTTGTACCTGCTCAGTACTCTGCTTGGCTTTTCTTCCCCTCCTTCCCATGGGGCACTGAAAAAGTCCTACAAGATAATTCAGATGTCAGCTCCTGGGATGCCACATTGGGGATAGCCCCCTTACCTGAGCTCCCCATCTCTGTGCTTCCCTCCCTTATCCCTGACCACCCTGAAATGAAGTTGACTGTTCACTGTTTTGACAGGAGGGCTCTTTGAGAAAGGGCTCTGGGCCTGGCCACTCTGTTACCTGGTGTCTACACAAGGAACCAGGGAGTGAATGGAACGTACATGTTCCTGGCTACCGGGCTGTGTGCAGAGAAGGTGTGAGTGAATGTTTTGCTTCTGAAATGAATGGATGCGTGTGAGATACTCTGCCATGTTCTAATTTCATCCTCTCTCTAGTGCTAATGATGGTAAAGCTGAAATTTTCCTTTCTTGTTCTGTTTTGTTGTAGAAGGCAACAAATGTCCTGAGGCCAGTGATAATTCATTTGATCTGTTTGAATCCACCCAGGCAATGGCACCTAAATCAGGTACAAACTGGGGAACTGCAGTAGTGTTGGGTATGACATTAGGGCTTTTGAAATAGAAGAGGAGGAGGTCCCTGGAATCCCTGGCTGCTGGATTTCAGGGTCTCTGGGGTTCGACTTCCACAGTAGTGGACGGCCTCATCCTTCTGCAGTTGGGTGACCACACAGACGAGTCATTGCCTCTGAATTGGACTTTAAAATGCTCCCATTGTCTACTTTCCACCAGTCTAGGCCCCCTTGAGACTCAAGAGTGCAGATGTCTCTTTAAAATGCCTCTCAGCTGCCCAGTCAGAGACAATCAAGTGAAAAAGCAACTGGATTTTCTGCACAATGCTGGCTTCGTGCCCAGCCTGGCTCATGTCGCCTCTTCCTGGGAGCCTTCCTTGACTTCTCACCTTGCTCAGACAGTTGTTTTCCCTTGAGCTCTGGCTCACTCTCACTGTGCGTTCATACTTCTGGCAGCCTCAGTATTCCCATTAGACCCTGAGCTGTTGTCATGCACGTGAGAGCATGGCTCATCTTGGCAGTCTAGGATCTACTACAGAGTGGGTGTTCAATAAACACTGGTTAAGTTGATTTCATTCTTTGACCAACATGGGGTAACATAGCTAACTCCACGAACACAGATGCCACCCCAAGTAGATCTAACATTTGCCTCTCCTTTTGTAGCTTCTGAGGCTCCTCTGCTCTCCGGAACTGACGCTGATTCCCTCTCCTGTGACAGCAGCACTTCTGCCACCAGCCCCCCTTGCATGCCCTGCCTGGTTGCTGACCACCATGTGTGGGCCAACAAGAGTGGCCACCATATGCTGGGTCTGATTGAGGACTATGATGCCCTCCAGAAGCAGATCAGCCGGGGCCAGAGACTGCTTGCCAAGATGGACATTCAAACTCAAGAGACTCTGAGCCCCACAAGTCAAAAGCTGGAGCCAAAGGTAACCTGAGTGCAGGGCTGGTGGAGGGAGACACTTGCTGCTCTCAATAAGTAGAGTAATCTTCTCTGGAAGATTCCTAATACCCTGAACTTCAGTAAAGCCCTAAAAAGGAGGAGTCGGGAACTGTTGCACATGAAAGCCCAGAGGTGATGGGGGCAGTTTGTTGGTGATCAGTGGACAGCATGTTGAGATCATACCCTGGGTTACTATGGCCACTGCTCAGTGAAATGCTGCGCTGCTATGTGACTTCTCATTTCTCTCCAGTCTCTCAGCCACCCTTTGTCCATCAGTCCTCTTGTATTCAGTCACTCTACCCCTCCACCTACACACCATCAGGGCAGACTTGTCTGCTGGGCTCTAGGGCTGCTGTGAGCAGTTACAGGTCCCGACCTTCATGCACACTGTACCAGACCTGACCTGGGTGTACCCTTCAACACTGAGCTCACATCTGACTGTGCCATACTGTAATTTCCTACAGCCACTCTGTGATGCATGTGTTCCTGAGAGATGTTCTTAAGGTCATCTTCCTGCAGAAGAGTGTGAGTGAGTGAGTGAGTGTGTGTGTGTGTGTGTGTGTGTTTCCTCGGAACAACCCTGTGAAGGAGGTGATATCAGTTCATTGTAGAGACGCTGAAAACTGACTGTTCTCAGTCCTGCAACCAACATGCTCTCTGTTGTGACAGTTCTGCCTTTCTGGATGGTGCTGGCCGACTGACTCCACTTCTCTCTGGGCAGCAACTCTGAGGACTTCTGGTTGCCGGGCTGACTTCAGTATACCCACCATTGGTCACCACTCTTTCCCCGACATGTCGCACTCTGAACAGGCAGGGTCACAGGTTGCAGTTCCTGTTCCCCACCATATCTGTCTCCAGCCTGCTTCTCCTGACTCCCCTGGCTTGGGATTCCCCATCTCTACTTCCTTCTTCTCCCTACCTCATCCTGGAATCGTCCTCATCTCAAGCTGCCTTTTGTCACAGACTTTTGTGTCTGACAGACACAAGTCATCATGTGCCTAACAGACACAAGTCATGTACTTCCTCCAAGGCACCAGGTGAGAGATGGTAGTAGACCTTTGAGCTTCCACTGATTAGAGCTTCTGGAGCCCACTTTTGAGGTTTCTTTTCCTTCGCATGCATATGTAGGTATGGTGTGCATGTATATATGTATTACATATGTGATCACCTGTGTGTGGTCACATATATATGTGCAGATGCATATTCTGTGTGGAGGTCTGATGTTGACATCCACTGTCATTGCTGTCTGCATTACTTATTGAGGAGGAGTTTTTCTATTGAACTAGAGCTTATTGGTCACTAGTATAGCTAACTGGCTTGTTTGAGAGTCAGGATCCCCTACCTCTCCCTCTTTAGTACTTGGATTATAGATGGCCACCACACATGCCAAGCTTTTGCATGGTTCTTGATCAAATTCTAATCGGTACGCTTGCTCAGCAAGCACTTTATCCACTGAATCATTTCCTCAGCTGCTCTGGATTTTTACTGAAGACACCTGAGTTTCCTGTGGTATTTGCTTTGGCTTTGTGTTGGGCTTTGCTTTTTTTGTTTGACTGTATTTAAGAATCAGATTTGCATTTTATCTTCTACTAGATGGTAAGGTCCATGAGAGAAGGAATAGTGTTTTTATGGAACATTAAATAACCAGTACCTTGTCCCCTTAAGCCTTGTATAATATTGATAAATAATATTGAATAAATTAACACTAATAAGATTCCTTTTCTGATAAAAATACTTGTTTTGAAAGCTAAAAATTGTAGAAAAGCATAAAAACAAAATGTCTCTTCAAGTACTGCTTGAAGGTCAGCACTTAAATTGTATGTGTGTGTGTTTGTGTGTGTGTGTGTGTGTGTGTGTGTAATAAACATACAAAAATAAACACATGCTTTTGGGACAGTCATAAAGTTTATCAAATAATCAGAAATACGAGGTTCATATATTTCAGCTACATGGTATTAATACTTTTCCTTTCGAGCCCTTGCCTTTTCAATGGCTGCCAATAAGCTGCTGTAGACATAGCATGGACTGTTCTCTTTCACTGTCTGTGGGCATGTCAGCTGCCCTGAGTCATCTTTTTGTACAAATCTCTGACTATGTTTTGATTAGATGTACAGTGGGTTTCCCAGTTTCAAGGCTGTGAAGGTTTTAGGAATCTTGATAACTGTTAGCATGTTGCGTTACTCTCTAGAGAGAGCTTGTGTCTATGGTTTTGAGCTAGCGTCTGTCTCAGTACACCTTTGTCTTTATTGAATAATATTCATATTTTTGTCATTTTGCTATCTAAACAGGTGTGTAGATTTATATTTATCAGTTGCACTAAGAAATGCTTTTCACTTTCTGCTTCTTCCTCTCTTTTATCTCTCTTCTCTGTACCACATTTCTTTCTTTCCTCTTGCCTTTGACACCTCTCCCCATGTGAGTATACCTGCAGCACAGAGAGGGATCGAGGTTTCAAAGGCTCCTGATACCATACATTCTCAGTAAGCTGTCTGCGGCAAACAGATCAGTGTTGTGCCCTGGGCTGTGTTGCTGTCATTTGCTCTATGGTGGTCTGGGTGGTGCTACCATGGGCTACTAATCGTGGTTACTGACTGGGCTAAACTTACCACCAAAATTCTCTTCTAATATACAGCTCACCAGTGTCACGTAATCCCAGCTCCTGATCATCATGTAAAATAGGAGCCCTAGTCTGAAGTCTTCTGCCTGTTAAATCGTGCTTGTCTGTGAGTGATCCCTGTCAAGGTGGCATGCAATGGCCTTGTTATCCTTTGTAGGGTCCACACTCTGTGCCTCTGAGCAAGTTTCTCTCCATTATGAACATTGCCAAGCTGATCCTGGAAGAAGCCTCAAGATTGCTGAAGCTCTTCTGGAGGGTCTCAGTCCCCACAGATGGCCAGTGTTCTCTTCACTGTGAGCAGGTAGGTGATCCCACATGCTCAGAGGCTCGAGTACACCAGAGAGGCCTGCATCTCTGTTTATTTTATTACCAGTTCAGGACTGACCCACAGCTAATGTGCCCCACCTTGAGGATATGTCAGAGGGCAAGGTACCAAGGGCCACACTAAATTCTTACCTAATTCCAAGCATGCCATTATTGAGTGTGATCCCATTTACACTTTGTACATGAAAAAAACAAGTTCAGGGCCTGGGTTGAGGGGCTGATATGAAAGCATACATATGTGAACTCTGGGTTTGTCCTTGACTTTGATAGGTTTTGCATGTCAGCTTGTCCTTATGGACCAGCTTGCTCATATTCCTAGCAGTACTTTGCACTTTAGCTATCTCTGTCTGGACCTTGTGATCTATTGATGGCTTCCACTGGATTTTAGTGAAAAACTATTTTAACTATTTGAGAGTGAGAGGTCAGGAGCTAGGCAGGTGAAGCCTTCTCTTGCCTTTTAACAGTGGGGCTCATGTGTTTCCTGGCACAGTGTTCAATACTCTGGCTAATCACAAGCCTCCTTGAGAGAGAAGCAAGCAGGAAAAGGATAGTAGAGCTCTGCTTAGCAGCCCAGTGGATATTTCCTACTTTATTTGGCTGGATGGACAAATGTTTTCCAAAGGTGAGCAGGAAGGCAGAAGGGAAGTTTGCATTTCAGGTCACCCCTCATTTAGTTTTGGCAGCTCTCAGACCTCCAGAACCAGGCATTGAGGTTGTTTGCACA
>CABHPP010104709.1:0-14997 GCA_902168425.1 Peromyscus attwateri
GTCACAGTTTTCTTTTCACGAAGTAGACTAGGGGTTTAATACAGGCTTAAGCATGAGGGTTAGAAGGGCGCAGGAGCACGCCTGAAAACATGAAAGACTGGTTTTCATGGTATTCTTACGTCCTTGAGTAAGGAAGACCCTTCCTTTTCATCCATTTCTTCAGTCCCAACAGCCTGTGTTCGCGGATTCTTAATGTGTTATAATTGATTTCTTTCATTTTGATGCTGGTGTTTTCCAAGATTTGGCTTGTGGGAGCACCTAAAGCTGGACATTGGTGGGTTTTTTTGAACTACAGCCCAGGCTGGCCTGAAACTCGTGATTTCTTTCATTCGGCCTCAGTTCCTCTGGTATTACAAGTAAAAGAAACCACACTGGGTTACTGGATAGTTTGTCTGATCGGTTTCTAACACTGTTTTTTGTTGTTGTTGTTTTGTTGTTGTTGTTTGTCTTTTTGTTTTGTTTTGTTTTGTTTTGTTTTGGAGGCAGGGTTTCTCTGCGTTGTTTTGGTGTCTGTCCTGGATCTCACTCTGTAGACCAGGCTGGCCTCGAACTCACATCACAGAGATCCACCTGGCTCTGCCTCCCACAGTGCTGGGACTAAAGGCATGCACCGCCACAGCCAGGCTTGTTTGTTTTTTAAACATTGTGGCATTAAATATTTCAGAGGGCTGGGAGGTGACTCAGTGTTTCAGAGCCGGCTGCTCTTCCAGAGGACCCAAGTTCAGGTCCCAGCACCCAAATGGTGGCTCACAACTGTCTGTAACTCCAAACCCAGGAGAGCCAATGCCCTCCTCTGGTTTCCGTAGGCACTAGGCAATTCTCATTGGACACATACATACATACATAATGCAAGCAAAATACTCACACACAAAATGTAAAAAACAAAACACATTTCAGCTTCATGATGTACTTTGAATATGTTCACCAAAAGTATGGAAAGCAAGACAATTTAATTATATTCATTCACTTTGTGTAGGGTGTGTGTGTGTGTCCATGTAGGTGCCATGGCACACATGTGCAGGTCAAACAACTTGAGAAAGTTTACGGCAGGATTGTGAGTTGAGGTTAGCCTGGGCTGGTGAATTCCAGCCTGAGCTACATACAAAGCAGTCTGGAGGGGTCAAACAAAACACAGCTGCTGATAGATCACTAGCAGTGGCTAGGTCAATGGCAGAACACTTGCATAGCATGCAAAAAGCTAGATGGTCCAATCCCCAACGTGAAAGGAGAAAAAAGAAATCTATGCTAGTGATGATGCAGGTTTATAATCTAAATAACTCCAGAGGCAGAGGCTGAGGCCAGAGAATTACAAGTTCAAGGTCTGTATTGGCAACTTTGTGCAACTGTCTCAAAAAATAAACAAAAACCCCCCACAAACCTAAAAATGGTACAGACAATATGTAGCCAGTATTCACATTCAACTGCTGACAAGATCTGTGTATTTGTTGTTGATCTCTTTGCCCACTGGCCTCTACCTCCACTGATCCTGCTTCAGTGTCCTAGGAAGTTAAAGGCATGTACCACTGCACCTACCGTTTTCTCTTGGATCTAGGGAAGGCTGACACACAGGGCTTTGTGCATACCCAGCAGATCATTGCCACTGAGGTATATTCTCATCTGCTTGGTGATGACAGCTCAGTAAGCTTTAGATGACCCCCCTCCCCCCGGCACACACGTTCTAGCTTCCCACCTTAGTTTGTGATTCTCCAGATCCACTTGATCCAGAGTGCTGGGAGTACAGGTGTGCACCACTATATGGTTCACAAAGTGACAGGGAAATCAACCCATGTTTTTGTGCATGCTAAGCAAGCAAGCTAGCTCCATCTCTAACCACTGGTGTGCTTTTCCTCTCTGTCTCTGGCGTTTTTTGAGACAGGGTTTCACTGTGTACCCCGGCTGTCCTGGAACTCACTCTGTAATCCAGCTGCCTCTGCCTCCAAGTCCTGGGACTAAAGGCATACACTACAACCACCCAGCTGCTTTTCTTTTTTTAGGACTAGGGAAATACTGACCTGACTCAGTTTGACTCAGTACTTTGTATGTGTTATTCACAGCATGTGATGAGAACGTATAGCTGCTAAAATACGCTGTTTCACAAGCTGCTTGTGAATGGCAGTATATACACTCTGATCTTTCTTCTTATGCATACAATAGTGGAACGAAATCTGTCTTGTGAATGTAAAAGTTTAATAAGATGCAGGGCTCTAGGGGATGGCCTTCTGGTGCTGTGATACGTCTGACAAGAAGCAATTTAGGAGAGAAAGGGATTTATTCAGCTTACAAATCCAGGTTACAGTCCATCATTATTATGGGGGATTCAAGGTGGGAACTTCAAGCATCACATCCATATGAAAACTGAGAGAATAAATGCATAGATTGTTACTTGCTTGCTAGCTTTCTTCATTTTTAGATAGTTCAGCGCCCAGCCTATGGCATGGTGCCACCCACAGTGGGCTGGGTCGTTCTACACCAATTAACCAACAGGACAATCCACCAGACATATCCACTGGCCAACCTGATCTTAGTAATTCCTCAGTAACTAACCAGTACAACATACTTAAGACATGTAAGCACACACCAACTTTTAAGGCTTCTCCTCCATCCAGAGATCATGGAGATTTCTGAGGGCATGACCCCAAGGTTATTCAATTCTGGAGTAAGAAATTCTTAATTGAAAAAATTTGTATTTCTGAAGGACATAACTTAAGGCTGGTTATAATAGCCCATGTCTGAAACCTCAGCATTCAGGAGTATGAAACAGGAAGATCATTTAGTCCAAGGACAGCCTGGGTGTCTTTGTCTATTACTTTCTACCTTCCTTTTTGAGGCAGGATCTCTCCTTATATATGGAGCTTGCTGATTCAGCTAGACTTGCTGGCTAAGACCTGCCTATCTTCACTCCTCTTCTTCCTCCCTCCCCTACAATGGAGTCACAGAAGCATACTGCTTCTTGGTATTGTATGTGAGTGCTGGGGATCAAAATCCAGGTCTGCATACTTGTATGCCAAGCACTTTACTAACAACTGCCCCAAGTCCCCCAAAAGAGGAGAATTTAAACCATAATAATTGTCAAATATTTATTATGTTCAGTAACACATTTTAAGCCACTTCCCATTGGGCATGGTGGTACGTTTGTAATTAATCTGAGGCACAAGTTCAAGGCCATCCCCTGCTACATAGAGAGCTTACCAAATACCAAAACATCTTATTAACCAATTTTATGTTTGGAGACGGGTTCTTACTATGTAGCCCTGGCTGTCCTGGAACTCACTGTGTAGACCAGGCTGGCCTCAAACTCCCAAGATCCACCTGCCTCTGATTATAATGCAAGAAGAGATAGGAAGATCATCAGCCCATAAAAGTCAAGAAACAGATCCAAGCTGGGTGAGGTGGTCTACACTGGTAATCACAACACTCTAGAGGCAAGGAAGGAGGACTGCCACAGGTTCCAGGTCAGACAGGACTACAATGCAAGGCCCGATCTCAAAAGAAAAGAGGAGACTGAACAAGTGGCTCAGTGCATAAGAGCATGAGCTGCTCTTGCAAAGGACCCAAGCTCAGTTTCTGGTTCTTACACCCCTGTGCACCACCTTAACTCCACCACAGGTATCTGACGCCTCCGATCCACAGAAGTCTCCAAAGCACCAGCACTCACATATACAGGTCACATACACAGAATTAAACTTTTTGTTTTTTAAGACAGAGTCTCACTATGCAGTCCTGGCTGTCCTGGAACTCTACGTAGGCCAAGCTGTCCTCAGAATCACAGAAACCTTCCTGCCTCTGCATTCTGAGTTCTGGGATTAAAGGTGTGTGCACCATGCCCAGCTAAAATTAAATTTTAAAAAGAGAGTGTTGTGGGGGGGTGAGAAGGGAGCAGAGCAGAGGAAAGGGGGAAATAGTTCAGCTAGACAGAGGTCCAACCGGATGTGGGCATGCACCTGTAATTCCAGCATATGGGAAGCTGATGGGAGGGCCAGCGGGTGAAGGTCAGCCTGGGGAAGACTTATCTCAAGATAAAAACAAAATTTAAGGCAAGGGAATAAGTCCAAAAATATAGGAACACAGCTTATGAATTTGTTCTTAAAACTGATAGGACTGAATGTTGAGAAATATAGGAACACAGCTTATGAATTTGTTCTTAAAACTGATAGGACCGAATGTTGAGACAGCTAAGTCACTGTCCATGAAGAGGAACACTATGCCCTGCCTAACTCAGCACAACCAAGGCTGCACGGCCCAGTATTTACACTTTAAATCATAAACCACAAGAGGAAAGCATGGGATTTGTGAAAATATACTGGAATGGAAAAAATGATTTACAAGCATTAACACCCAAGCAGATGCCTTCCAATCATGAATTGGTTGAGTTTATAAATCCAAATCAGACATTTAAAAAAAGCAAAACAAAAAAACCCACTAATATAACCACAAACTAGAGAAAAGGGTTGTAAGTCTTACACAGACAGTAGGAAAACAATCATTCCACAGAAAATGTAGTATTTGGAAATAGGAAAATATGGCATTAACTGCAAATTACATATAGCAGAAAGTGCAAATTAAAACTGTCATAACACATTTCACTTAACAGATTGGCAAAATCAAAGCTTTAACAAACAAAAAAAGTGTTGGCAAAGGTATAGGAAGGGGTGCTATACAACATCCGAGAAGAAACCAAACGCTATTGGCCTTCTGTAAACGTACATGAACTCCAAAGTAGCAAATCCAACCCAGGGATGGGTTTAATGTATATCTGCATATAGAAGCTAATATGTACAAGACAGTTACCTCATTCTGTATTTCAAAGGAGCGAAGGGGCTGATTCAGTTAACTGTGGTGAAGGCCAAAAAACAACAAACACTACCTAGATAAGGACTATGAGGAAGCTAGTCTTTATTTTCTAATACATTCCACTTTCTACACTTAGAAGTACTAAAGGACTTATTAGTCAATAATGGTAAGATTTAGTTTCAGTGCTGAGGGGAAGGAGTCTCATTATGTAGCCAAGGCTGCCCATGGCCTTACACTCCTGAGTGCTAAGTGCAGGCCTTAGTAACTATGCTTCTCAATCCCCACACCTCTGCTTCCCCTACCCCCAGACAGAGAGGGTCTCACCATGTAGACCAGGCTAACCTGGAACTCAGAGATCATCGGGCCTCTGCTTCCTGAAGGCTAGGATCAAAGATGTGCGATACCACACTTGGCTTCAAGAATTCCTTAACAGCTAAAGAGCACCCCAGAATATGTCGACTGTTTAACAGGTCATAGCCATGTCTGCTTCCTGCTGAATTGCTGTTTCTAACCTATTGCTACTTCTTTCATTTAAAATTCTCCAGCATCTTGAGACAATGAATTCCTCACCGACCTCAGTTTTCTGGTAACACTGCCTACTACACACTACAACCGTCACATTCCATAAATTATCCAAGGGGAAATATTTCCCCCTCAACTCCATTAAGTCTTAATTAGTGGTTATTTTGAAGTTATTTAAAAGTATATTTCCAAATATATGGAAGGACATCCCTAGGCCTATGCAAGAAGGCATTGTGTATTATTTGAACTGACTGATACTTATTCAGACTGAAGTTGAAGAGTATCTTGTAAATTCGGAGTCCACATATGTCTGTTAGATCTGTCAATGATATTTGTCCAAATGTTCCTGATTTTGCTCAAGACAGGCATGTTAAAATCCAAGCTTTCTCTTTGTAGTTTGATTAACCTTTGCTTTTTATTTATGGAGGTCATGTTATTAGTTACATACAAATAAAAATACTCAGATCCTTTTAATGAAATCAGTCTTTGAACATTGTCATTTTTTTCTTACTTTTTTGGTAAATCATTTCTGTTGTTTCTTCTTGAACTCTTCCTTGTATGATTTCTTTGGTTAATATCTCAATAGCATGGGCTTCTCTCCCCATCCTTTAATCTCAATCATTTTGTAGCATTATCTTTCTTTCTCATTTATTTATTTTTTATTTATTTTTTGGATGGGGTTGCTCTATGTACCCCAAGCTAATCTGAAACAGCAATCTTCTCTTCACCTCCCGAGGGATACAATTCCAGATATGTCCCACACCAACCTAGTCCTTCAACTATAGTAATCAGCCTATTCAAACCGTTTGGGAATTACTGATACACTGTATGTCTACCACTCTACCATACAACTTCCCACGGGCTACTTCTATGCTCACTGTCTTTGTTTGCTGTCTTATTTTGATTCCTGGTTGTTTCTATAGCTACCTTCTCTAATGATTCTAGCATACGACAGGGCTTGAACAGTCCTAATTTTCCTACATCCACCTTCCCAGTGCTGGGATTACATAGTCATACAAAGACTGATAACTTTTTTCTCATTAAAAAGGTTACTTAATCTTATAAAAAGGATGGGCTGGCAAAGGCATTATGTTGACAATCTGTTTCAAATTTCCTTGCTATCTGGTAGGCTAGCACCTGGGAAGTTACAACAGGACTACGACTAGCCTGGGCCACATGAGGCCCTATCCCAAACAAAACCTTACTTCCCTCTTGAACACTACCACATGCTTCATTTAAGGTAACACAACACATTTTTCTATTTTTTAAGAGTATACTGCCTTTATTCTATAGGTTTGTGAATCAATCAGAAAAATTTATATATATCCACACAAAATTTACTCTAAACATTTCAAATTTAACTCATATAACACTGAACAAATTATTTTATAGCAATAAGATTTTCTAGCTGTATCCAGTGGCAGAGGTCTGTAATCCCAGCTATCTGAGAGGCTAATATATGGGGACCATGAGTTCAAGGCCTGCCTAGGCAGTATAGCAAGACCACATCTCAGGGAAAAGTGGCAGAACACGTGCTAGGCAGGCTTCCGGCTGAGCTCAAGCTGGTGTGGCAGCACGGACTTCTAATCCAGCACTCAATGGATGGAGCAGGAGGATTGCCACCAGGTTAAGGGAGACCCTGTCTCAAAACAAAACCCACCCAAACCAACTGAATATATTTCTGCTTGAAAATGTTCTACCTCCTTCCCATTATCACTGACTGCTGCATCTGTGTCCTTCAAATGTCTCCTTAAGACCTAGAAAATCTAGTCTGTTTCAGATGGTTTGGGAAAAGCTTTCAAAGTCCAGTTATCCATTTTATTGCTTTTTAAAGACTTATTTAAATTCATTGATCAATTATTGTATATAATATGTATTTCTGCTGTCAACTCTAGGATTTGTTCATTTTTTTTTCAACTGAATATTTTATAACATTTAGGCAAATTAGTCTCATCAGGTTTTAGTATGTAGAGCTGCTTATCTTTCACAGTGAAGCAAACTGCTGCATTTTCCATGTAATCCAAGAGTCATACAGTGATAGTTATAGATTACAAAATTGTTCTAATTCACATCCTGTGTAAATCTGACTATCCTGAGTAAGAAAACATACACTGTTTCTGCTGTGGAGGACAATTTGATCTCACCTTTACGCTAAATGCACTGAGTTCATGCTGTCTCGCCAGAGTCAACTGTCTGGTTCAACTGAAGTTGAAGTGAATATCTGCTCATGTTCCAATAATTTTCATTCCAGAACTCATTATGAAAACTTTGATATGGGTCAAGCTGACAGGAGATGTCTTTAATAAAATGCAGATGAACATTCCAAAAATAATAACGAAGACTATCATAAATATGATTCCTAATATTTCCTAATCATTCCTCCTTGCTAGTGACTATGCCAAAGGTCCCTTTTACTAAGTTCACTCAATCCTCACAATAACCTTACTTACTACTGGCTAAAAGGCAGCAGTCTGAAGCAGAGCTGAAGTTAACTGATAATAAAATAGAGGTGGCAAATGATGCATGGGATAGCTTCTACACTGAGAATGTCCACAATTGTTCTCTATGTGGCAATTTCTATAGTTACAATTAAATGTAACCCTTTTACTGGTAATTAGTATTTCTATTCATAATTTAATTTTTATTTTTCCTATGTAAATTAATATTCAATAAACTAGATTATAAAGAAAAAAAGGACAGCCATCAGATGGTCTTCTCTTACAAACTCTTATTCTGTAATGAATAGCTGAAAAAAGCGAGGGCTTCCTGTTCTAATCATCATAGATTACACAACATTAAGTATGATGTGAGAGGTTCCACACACCTCACTTCCAGGCTTTTCTCAGCAGGGTCTGGGTAGCTGAGGGACACATAAAGGTGTTTCCCATATTTCTGATCTTATCAACACTTTTCTTCCATCTGTATGTGAAGATGTTGAATAAGGGCTGTTCAATAAATAAAGGACAGTATTCAAATACACAAGATTTCTCCCATTGTGTGTATTCTCTGGTGCTTCTTCACCTGTAGGAGCCGAGTAAAGGCCTGTCCACACTCCTTACATTCATAGGGCTTCTCACCGGTGTGAATTCTTTGATGCTGAGTAAGATGGGACCTCTGCCTAAAGGCCTTGCTGCACTGCTGGCATTGAAAGGGTTTCTCACCAGTGTGGATCCTCTGGTGTAGAATAAGAGTTTTACAATCAATAAAAGCCTTCCCACATTCTTTACATTCATAAGGCCTCTCCCCAGTGTGAATTCTCTGATGTCTATTAAAGTATGAAGGACAAGCGAAGGCCTTCCCACATTCCTTACATTCATAAGGTTTTTCACCAGTATGAACTCTCTGGTGTTGGATGAGATGTGCTTTCTGCCTAAAGGCCTTCATACATTCCTGGCACTCATAGGGCTTCTCATTAGTGTGAGTTCTATAGTGTTTCATGAATGCTGAATGACAGAGAAAGGCCTTTTCACAATAGTTACACTCGTAAGGTTTTTCACCAGTGTGAATTTTCTGGTGATCATTCAAGTTGGAAGCCCAAGTAAAAGTCTTTCCACATAAGTTACACTCATAGGGTTTCTCACCACTGTGGATTCTTTGATGTCTGGTGAGATTTGCACTCTTGTTAAAGGCCTTCTGACATTTGTGACACTCATAAGGCTTCTCATTGGTATGTGTTCTCTGATGTTGAAAAAATGTCGAGAAGTAGAGGAAGGCCTTCCCACAATGTTTGCATTCATAGGGCTTCTCATCCGTATGAACTCTCTGGTGCTGGACGAGCAGGGAGCAGTTAGTGAAGGCTTTCCCACATTCTTTGCATTCACAGGGCTTTTCACCAGTGTGAAAGCGATTATGCTGAACAAGGTAAGCATGCTTTTCAAAGATCTTGCCACAGATCTCACACTGATAGGGCTTCTTATTGATCTGATATGGGGCAAGTTGGAAGTCATACGCAAATCCTCTGCTACACTCCTTCAATTCATCACATTTCTCGCCAGCAAAATCCTGCTGATGCTTCATCTGATCTGTGTAATAGATAAAGGTGTTCTCGTACATTTCATTGTCATTGGTAGGAATTTTTACCTGCTGAGTAATAGTTTCACCTGCTTCCTGTTCATTGTGTTTTGTTTCAGATTGAGTCATTTCACTTAGAGCAATGGATGTAGGCTGAATGAATTCAGTTGCCATCTTTTCCAACGGGGCTGTCACTCCCTGTAAATATTCCTCTGTGGATTCCGGTTGTGTCTCAAGTTTCCAATCATTTCCAAAACAAGATTCCTCAAGGCAAGAATTACCAACTCTTTCTATTATTTTCCATTTAAATGATTCCTTTCCAAAGATGCCACTCTCTAGAGATAAATTCTTAGTTTCATTTACAGACAGCAAATCTGAAAGAAAATAAGTACATATTTAGTACTAGAAGACACGCCACATCTATGTTAGAAATGGGTGGCTGATGGCACATTACTTTAATCCTAGCACTGGGGAGGCAGAGGCAGGAGGATCTCTGTGAGTTTAAGGCCAATCTGATCTACAAAAGGCAGCTTCAGGTCCCCAGGATTTGGGAGTTACAGAGAGTTGTGAGCTGCCATATGGGTGCTGGGAATTGAACCGGATCCTCTGAAAGAGAAGCCAGTATTCTTAGTTACTCAGCCATCTCTCCAGGCCCAAAATGAGATCTTAAAATGTGTGCTGCAAAGCAAGAGAACTGGACTTCAGATCCTCAGAGCTCACAGAGCCACCAAGAAAGCATGGAGGTTTGCCTTTCATTCCAGTCTCAAACGGCAGAGACAGGGAAGCTGTCTCCCAGGGCAAGCTGGCTAAGACGACTAGGGTTTGATTGAGAGAGTCTGCCTCAAAAAGGAAGAATGAAAGAGAAGCAGAGTGACCAACAAAGAGTGCCAACATTAACCTCTGGCCTGCGCGCGCGCGCGCGCGCGCACACACACACACACACACACACACACACACACACACACACACACACACGCGCGCACACACACACACACACACACACACACACACACACACGCACACACACACACACACGCACACGCGAACACAAACACCACATATATAGAGACTACATATACACGAAGAGAAAAAAAAATTAAGAAGCAAATGGGGCAGATAAGATGATAAGTGAGTAAAGGTGCTTGCTGTGAAAACCTGACAATCTGAGTTCAGTCCCAGATCCCACAGTCGAGGAGCAGAACGCACTCTAAACGCTGTCCTCTGACCCTAAAGTGCACACATACACTGTTAACTCTCAAACCCTGAACAAATGACAGAGGTGACCATTTAACATATCAAAGTGGACCTGGCAACTCCTAGGGAGAGGAGAAGAAGTTCCAGGAAGGACTGAGAGGAGCCATGAGGGAGCAGAGGGGGTGAGTGTCTGGTAACAAGAATTTTAACCAAATTTCAAATGGAGCATCCCAAGCAGACAGAGAGACTTGTCAGAGAGAAATGTCCCAAATCACAGGCAGGCATCCCTTTCCATACGATGGGGGCCCAGTAGTGTGAGAGGAGCTTTTTGACACACCAGTGTGGCTTTCGTAGTAAAAGTAGACAAAGCAGGGAGCTCTGTGGTGACACTTACCCAGTAGAAGGGGAGAGACAAGTGGTTAGAGCAGGTAGAGGAGAAAACAGCTGGAGAGGTAGGTGCAAGTGTCTTAGTAAGTAGGACTGCTCACGTGGTGGGGCCCTGAAGGCGTAGCAGGGAGATGCCCATGTGGTGGGCGGCCCAAAGGGCGTAGCAGGGAGACACCCACATGGTGGGCACCCCAAAAGGGCATATCAGGGAGAGAGGACACTTACCGAGTAGGCAAGCAGAGACAAATGGTCAAGTAAGATGGAGGGGAAGCGGCTGGAGAGGCGGACTCTTGAATCAAGTTTGGTGGGTGGCAGAAGCCAGCAGAAACAAATGATCAGTACACACCCTAGCAGAGTCAGATCAACGGCTTGGTTCAGAGAGGCCGAGTGCCCTGAAAGGGAGCTCATTTAGGCAACTCTTGGGTTTTGGCACCAGATGAATGAAAAAAAGAAATAAAAAGGAAAGGAAAGGACATGACTACTCCTAGGTATGGTGGAAAAGAAAGTATATTACAGGTATGTGGGAGAGCACAGCCAGAGGCAGAGATGTCTGGGAGAGTCCAGAGTGGACATGACCCATGTGGGGAGAGGGAGAGGGAAAGAGAGAGGAGAGAGGGACCCAGGTGCAGCAGCCAGGAGGGCAAGTACAAAAGGGGGAGGGTAACCAACATGTCTGGACTATATGGGAAGAGCCTCCGGGGGAGGGCAGCCCAGCCCCTGGGCAGGAGAGTTCAGGGTAGAGGGCAGGGCATGCTATCCTCACCCTGTAACAGGCAGAGACTGAGGGATGCTGGGAGAACCTGGCAGCCAGGTCCACTTTGATATGTTAAATAGGCACCTTAACCATTTGTCCCAGGGTTTGAGACTTAACACCCTCAAATAAAACAAAATAATAAGAATTTTAAAAATTAAATGGCATAGGTAACCTTGGAATGGTTACATTAATATCAGATAAAATAGACTTCGTGATAATCCACACTGTCAAAGATAATTTTATCACAATGATAAAAGGTCATATTCATCTGTTTGGCAATCACAATTGTGTAATTTTGTAATAACAAAGCCTCAAAACTCATAAGGGAAGACAGAACTAAGAAAGAAATGATAATCGTACAATCACAGCTGCAGATGTTACAACCACTTCCAATAACTTACAGAACCAGACCCCTCCAAATAGTCAATCGAGACAATGAAATTATAAATAGTACTGTGCACCATTATCACCACTGCTTAAGGTTTATAAAGAGCAACATCAACAACAGCTGAGTGGGGCCAGTGGGATGGCACAGCAGGTTGAGGGGTTTGCTGCCAAGCCTAAAGACCTGAGTGTGATTCTGGAGACCCACATGGTGCAAGGAGAGAACTCACTCCCACTAATTGTGCACACACACAGATGCTCTAAATAAAAGTCGACAAAGAAGAGAAAGGAAAGAAAAAGAAAAAGCAAGCTGCTGATACTCTTCCTTCTCAAACTATTTCTTCCAAAACACTGATCTCACAGCAGAACTTTCTGTACACTGTACCAGAGGAAGATCACCTCCACTCTATGACTAGTCTGGGCTTCCCCAAAAGCACTCCAGTTGCTCCTAACATCCTTACACACCTGGATACCATCCTGCTTGCTCCACCATCCATGGTTCTTTGCCTTGCTCCAGTAGTGATATTACTGACGGCTTAGAAATGGCAAGTCCTACCCAAAGAAAGAGAATGTTAAAAACAAATACAGAAACAAGAAGTGAGAGCAAAAAACATTTGCTATAGAGTCAGTTTAACCTAAAACAAATTTCAGATCTTCAGGATGATTGTGATTTAAAGTAAATAAATACATAAGCTGCTGTATTTAAGAAGCACTTTACCAAATAATTGTTGCTTGCAGAAATCACTGATGAAAATTAAAATTAGCAGGGAAGTATCATGAGAAAGTATGTACACAGTGTATCAAAGGACTATTTGTAAATATGTACAGTATAAAAAGGAAGCTATTTACCAACTGTGAGTGGTGGCTTTGGGGAAGGAGAAAAGGTTCAACAGTTAAGCCCTGCATGTGGTAGACTTCACTCTCCCACAGATGGTCTTCCCTACCCCTTTCCCTCAGGGAAAGCACTTTCTGAATTATAAGAAACGGATGGCCTTACCCAGTGACACAAAGTTACCATAGGTCTCCAGCATCACATCTCTGTACAAAGATCTCTGATGAGGGTCCAGGCACTCCCACTCCTCTTTACAGAACTCCACAGCCACATCCCTGAACACCACCAACTCCTGAAAGGACAACACGCAGGTGAGAGCAAAGAAAATCATTTCAGGCAAATGTTAAGACTCCCTTTTCACGGTTTTCCAGCAAGGCATGTCCCCTCCCAAGACTAGGGAAACTGAACATTTCAAAGAACTGGCCTCTGGCTCCTGAGAAATCATTCCTGAGCTCTTGAATGTCCCTCTGATGAGGTGTTTCTTTTCTGTATGCCTGAGTGAGCCCTTGGGCTGTGCCAGCTTGACCTCTAGGAGGCTGGAAAGTCAACAAAGATGAACTGTAGCCACATCGGGCGTTCCCAGCAAAAAGCGCAGAGGAAAAGGCATTTGCCAAGTGTCACTTGTTGGCCACACTTGCTACATGTTGTCTCATATGGTGGCTGGGAGAATTAAGCATATCTCCGGACTTCTACCAGGATGACACAAATGTAGAGTCTAGAATTTGCCTTTGGCAAATTTCTCTTTCCTATTCTGCATTCTTTTAGAGTAAATTCACAAGAATAAGGATAACTGCTTCTCTTAGTCCTGCAAACTGAACCAAAGAATCACTCCAGTCTACCCAGACAAGCGGCTCACTCCCATAATCCCAGCACTGGGAAGGACGGCTAAAAATTCAGGGCTAGCCTGAGGTCTTAGGGTTAATCTTACTGTGAGGAAACATCACAACCAAAAGCCACCTGAGGAGAAAGGTATGCATTCCCCTTGTGCTTCCAGGCAACTGTCCATCACTGAGGGAAGTCAGGACAGGAACTTAAACAGGGCGGGAACCCAGAGGCAGAAGCAGATGCAGAGGCCATGGAGGGGTGCTGCTCACTGGCTTGTTCCCCATGGCTTGCTCAGCCTGCTTTCCTATAGAACCCAGGAACACCAACTCAGGGATGGTACCACAATAGGCTGAGCCTCCCTCCATCAATCACTAATTTTAAAAAATGCCCTATCGTCTTGCCTTCAGCCTGATCTTATGGAGGTGTTTTCTCAGTTGAGGTTCCCTCCTCTCAGATGACTCTAGCTTGTGACAAACTGACATAAACACTAACCAGGACATCTAGGTTGCAGACCAGCCTGGGCTACAGAATGACACCCAATCTCAAGTAGGAAAAAACAAGAAACCCAAAGCCCCAGATGAGGTATTAATTGAGGTTAAAGGAGAGTGCACGGGAGAAATCCGGCAGTACACTGGGGCCCACAGAGAGGCTCAGAGGCAGAGAATGTAGCTGTTTCAGTAGGACCAGCTGCCCAGAAGGATGAAGCCATTTGTTACCGAGGCCACCTGTTTTGGGAACATGACACACTCAAATGGAAGCCTGAAAACTATTCTGTGGGTGTTTTGGTTATGATTAAAATAGTAATGGGGACACATAAGACAGCAATGGGCATCCTCTGGGGACAAGAGACACAGATGACACTGAGAAATAAAACAGCACTGCACCCACAGGAGAACCGAAAGCAGGATGAATGGCTGGCTCCCTTCCGTGTCTGTCCCTCTACTCAGGGTCGCTAGCATAGTTCTGCAAGCAGGCATGCCGATCACTCAAGACAAAACCGGTGATACCTTCCTTGCCCATCTCCTTAACTTCTAAAACTGAAGCACACAAGTGGGTATAGACATCGTACTGTCAACGTTTTTGTGTATCTCATTCTCCAGAACCCCTAAAAGGCATCTAAAGGTCTCAGGTTCTGGTCCTAAAACTGCATTCACCTTGGACTTCAGGAATAGCATAGCCTCAAGGGTTGCCCCCTGCCCCCAGATGTGGCCAACTGTCCCTAAGGGTAGGGCCCGATCAGGAGCAGAAGTAACCAGCTGCTGAGAATAAATAGATTTGTCCCCTGGAACCATGAGGT
>CABHPP010104711.1:1260-14770 GCA_902168425.1 Peromyscus attwateri
GGCCACAGGTTCACACTGCTCACAGCTGGGACAGGACCCAGCAGTGCATTCTGGCCGCAGGTTCACACTGTTCATGTCCACTGATTATAAAAAACCATTCTCTTAAAAAACCTTGCAGAAGCCTTTAGTCCCAACACCGGGGAGGAGAGCCAGGTGAATCTCTGTGAGTTTGAGGCAGCCTAGTCAACATGTGAGTTGCAGGACAGCCAGGGCTATAGAGAAACCTTGTCTCAAAAAGCAAACAAACAAAAACAACTTGCAATGATAAGCTGGGTAGTTCCTTTTTACTGGGGCCCTGAAGTCCCCATCCTAGAAGGTTAGGCCACACCCTCCCCACATTTCCTAAACTACCAGCTCCTTCCTGGTCTAGGGCACCAAGGCCCCCCCCTGCTGCCCCCCCCCCCCCCCCCCCCCCGGGTCCCAGCTCCCCCCTGGTCCCAGTCTCACCAGTTGTAGGCAAGTTGCAGCTGCAGCCGGGCATGGTCTGCGGTCTCAATGGTGATGACGTCAGTAAAGAAATCAGGTCCCAGCAGCAAGCAGAGTGCACGGCGAGCATGTGGACGCTTGGGCCGCCCAGCAGAAAGGGACAATACCGTGAACTGCTCCTCAGGATCCAGTGACACTAGCTCAGGCCCAAAGACCACTCTGTGGAGAAAGGTGGAAGTCAGACTCTCTGAGAGCATCCCTCGGGACCCCGCAGAGGCCTGCTGGCTCACCGGGCTCTCTTGGCTCTGTAGTCATACACCTGCACAGCTGCATTGTGTGGGACACGGTAGCTGACCACTCGGGTCTTGTTCCTTGGAGCTGAGGGCTGAAGGACCTTGCCTGTGACCGTCTGACCCCTGTCTGCCAGAGGGTCATGCCCCAAGTTCAGCAGTTCCTCCACCCCGGGAGGCAGCTCCTTTTCCCATAGGACTTCATCCTGGGTCAGCATGTAGGTGCTTCCAATCACAGCCCGCACCTAGGAAAGGAATTTTCAGAGAGGGTAGGAGAGAGAATGTCACCCCGAGGGTCCTGAGCGGACCCCGTCCAGGGCTAGCACAGTATCCTGGTTAAAGGAGGTCTCTGCAGGAAGGCTGCACTCAAGCTTGGTTGCCATCTGCTAGGTGTTTTCTCAAGCTATGTCCAGGCTTTACTTTCCTCATCTGTATAATGGGCCATCTGGGGTTACACAATGAGGAGCGTTCACAAGTCCAATTCAAAGAACAGCACTTGGCATGTAGCAAGTGCTTGATAGTATTTCTAGGATTTCCCTTGATGGAGCAGCGTGGGGGGCATCACAGCCACAGATGTGACCCTAGGAAGCACCTCATATACACGGACATCGTCTTGGATTCCGAATTGTTTCTACATTAGATTCTCAGGGAAAGAGGTTGGCAAAATAGTCCTTAGTCAAACCAAGGTCAAGGTTTTTTAGGTGAAGCAGCAAAGGAGAGTCTACAGAGATGTGGGCCACATTCCTGTGTGACCTTCATGCTGGGACCACAGCTGCAGTGGGCCAGAACCCCTGTCCTAAAGTCTAGTTCATCCTCCCAGCTGGAAACTCCAAAACGTAAAACTAGATAAATACGAAATGGCCTCACATCTGCCAGACAGCCACCTGGCTGCTGCCGTGTATGCTGTTGGAGCCTTCCCCCAACCTGCCTCTTCCATTAGCATCACCCGCTTGCCCAGAGGAAGCCACTGCTGGTCCCTCCCATCCCCCAGCTGGTACCTTCCCGGTCTTGACATCCTGCACATAGATGCCCTCATTTTGGTCCAGAGGGATGGCCTGGCGCTCCTCCACCACCTCCACTTTTGCAGATGGCACGTACTCCAGGGGCCCGCGGATGAGCCAGCGGTCTCCAGCCTGGTGGGAGACCTTCTCCTCGCCCTCCCCCTCTTCCAGGGCCTGCAGCGCCCTCAGCAGCAGCCCCTGCTGCTCCGACAGCACATACACGTCCTGGATGCCTCTCTCCAGCCTCTCCCCTGGCTGGAGGAAAAAGGACTTCTCTCCCTAGTGGAAAAGAGGGGAGGTTAGGACGCAGCGCCACTCAGGTCTGCAGCAGAGCCACACTGCCTCAACAGAGCCTTCTGGCTTGCCCCCTCTGCCGACCTTGAGCCGGGTCTTCTGGGGGCACTTTCCCATCCACACGCTGTGCTGGGCTTGTGTCACCCCTGTCATAGCACCTGTCTCTCTGTCTGGACAAACGCTGGCAGCTCACCTTGTCAAGTCTGTAAATGGTCGGGACCTAGGTCCTCAGGCTAAACAGGTAAGAATTACCCTAAGCTGGGTGCAGTGCACATGTCTGTAATCTCCACACTTTGGAAGCTAAAGAAGGATCATTCTGGGTCCAAGGCCAGTCTGGGTAACAAAGTGAGAACCCTGTCACAAAAACCAAAACAAAGAATCCCCAAAGAAAATAAAATGGTCACAAAGAAATGATATATATTTAACCTATTGTTGCTTTTCATTTCTCCCACGGTTTGTTTTATTGATCTGGTAGAATTTGAGGGTGGGCAAACTCTGGTCATAGGGCCAGATCTGACCTGCCACTATGTTGTCTATTGGTGGTGTTGATGGTGTGGGACCTTGCCATGTTACCCAGGCTGGCTGTGGACTCCCGGACTCTTGTATCAGGGCTCCCAAGTAGGTGGGAATACAGGTGTACACTTCACTGGCTTTTTTTCTCCTCTCCTCTGAGAAGGGGTCTTGCTGTGTAGCCCAGGTTGGCCTCAAATTCTCAGCCCTTCTGCCTCTGCTTCTTGAGTGTTGTGAGTACAGGTGTGTGCCACATCTGGCCCAGCTTATATTTTAAGGAATATACAGACTTCTCTCTGTATCTGTGGATAATGGGTTCTAGAACTTCTCACCTAAAAGCCCCAAAGTGGTGCTCAAGTCCCTTATGGATACAGCCCACATATCCTCCTATGAACCTTAAATCATAAATCATATGTAGATTACTGATAATACCATGTAAAGGCTATATCAGGAAGAATAATAAAAAATTTACATATTTTCTGTTCAGATGGAATTTTTCCAAAAATTTTTTGTCTGCTGTTGACTGAATCATAGATGTGGGACTAGTGGATAGAGTGCTGACTGTGTGTGTGTGTGTGTATGTGTGTGTGTACGTATGCATGTTTAGATGGGTGTACTTGTGGGAGGGTATGTGTGCATGTGTGTGTGAATGAGTATGTGTGGAGGCCAGAGGTCAACCTTAGATGCCACTCCTCGGAAGCCAGTTAACTCTTTTTAAATAGATGTTTAAACTACTTTATTACTATTAATAATATTTTGCATGTATGTGTGCACATGCCATGGCACACATGTAGAGGTCAGAGTTCAGCATCTTTATTCACTGAGCCACCTCGCCAGCCTTCCCTGGTTGTCTGAGACAGGGTCCCTCATTGGAACCTGGGGATCAATGATTAGACTAGGTTGGCTAGGCAGCAAGCCTCACAGATCCTCCAGGCTCTCCTGCCCCAGCCCTGGGATTATAAATTCATGCCCTATGCCAGTGGGACTGGGCATCGAATTCAGGCCCCATGCTCTCCTGTTACCAACTGAGCTGCTCCTCAGCTCCGGACTGTTTTTATTGTGATATAACCCACAAGTTTTACCCATTTAGAGCATGAAACTCATGTTAGTAGATTCATAATCACTTGACTGTCTCAACTGTGTAAGTCTAGAATATTTTTATCACCTTGAAAAGAAACCTGTACCCGCGGCTCCCATCCATCTCCACCCACCCCACCGACCAACAATCTACTGCCCGAGCCTCTGGATTTATACATTCTGGACATTTCACATGCATGGGGTCATACAGTGTCGGCCCTTTCATGTCTGGCTTCTTCACTTAGCTGCTGTTTTCTTTCTTTTCTTTTTTTTTTTTTTTTTTTAAGATTTATTTATTTATTATGTATATAGTGCTCTGCCTACATGAATGCTTGCAGGTCAGAAGAGGGCACCAGATCTCATTACAGATGGTTGTGAGCCATTATGTGGGTGCTGGGAATTGAACTCAGGACCTCTGGAAGAACAGCCAGTGCTCTTAACCGCTGAGCCATCTCTCCAGCCCTAGCTGCTGTTTTCAATCTTTGTCTGTTGTGGTATAAAAAAAAAATACTTCTTTTAAAATTCCACCGTATCGATATGCCACATTTAAAAAAATCCATCCATCAAATGATAGACATTTGGGTTGTTTTGTTTGTTTTTGAGACTGGATCTCACTACGTAGCCTTGGCTGGCCTGGAACTCACTATGTAGCCCAGGCTGGACTGGAATTCACAAAGATCTGCCTGCCTCTGCCTCCTGAGTGCTGGGATTAAGGGTATGTGCCACCATGTCCAAAAAGGGTTGTTTTGACTTTCACTACCTCCCCGAACCCCTTTCTTTTCTTTTCGTTTTTAGACAACATCTCATGTGTTGGGGTGGCCCAGAACTCACTCTGGGTCTTGAACTCTTGATCCTCCTGCCTTAACCTCCCTAGTGCATTGAGTAACTTTAGTACAAATCTTATTCATGTAAGGCCTAAGCTGTCTAGTCACTGTCTTTGAGGTGGCAGCTTGCTAAGCTGTCAAAGGAGGCAGGGGAGGGCGGAGGAGGGCGGGGGAGGGTGGGGGACGGCAAAAGGTGGGGAGGTTGTGAGATTTGTCTTATACAGAAGAAAAAGGTTCTGGAACATGGAGGAGCAAATCCCAGGACCTCTAGGTGGGGCGGAAGTTCCCAGAAGTGGCAGCAGCAGGTACATAAGGTCTGAAGAGGAAACCCAGGACCACTAAGGGAACCAAATAGGACAGTGTGTCAGGAATATAAACCTAAGTGTATATAAGCACTGACAGTGTTTAGAATATGTGTACTGTTTAGAAGAAGTGAAGGGACAGAGATCGGAAGACCTCTGGTCACTCAAGGGTTTGATCCTCACAAGCTCTGGGGAGGAGAGCGGCTTACCTTGACAACACGCTTTTGTCCCAGCTGGTTCTTGCCATCTGGTTCCATTGGGTCAAGGATGACACAGTAATGCCGAGGTCCCAGAGTGGTGATTGGTACCACCCCCAGCACCTCCTCATAGACATCTGGCACATGGGCTTCTGTGTCCCGGACGGTCACTAACCACTCCTCTCCAGTGCGGTGGACTACTCCCCGAAGGTCCTTGAAGTTCTGCCGAGCCCGGAGGTGCAGGGCTGTCTGCAGGAAGACACATGGGGTGTTTGTGGAGGCCTCCCCACCACCTTCCCTCTGCCAGCACCTTGGATTTGGGAATACCATAGGCCCCTAACTGGTCCCAGTTCTCAGGGACAATGCCCACCTACCCTGGAGGATGCTCCAGGGCTGTCCTCTGGAGCTCTGACCTATGACCTTAGGGCTGCTGCTTCTCCTTTCCTGGCACATTGTCTGCCTCTCTGAGCACTGCCTAGCCAATTCCCTAACCCACATCCAGAGCACAGACCTTTTCTGTAAGGATCACAGCGTCCACCAGATCCAGCACCTCTTCGAACACAGCCGGGAGATAAGCACCCACAGATCGGACCAGCCACTCCTCACCTGGGTCGTGAGCGGGAAGGAGGAGTCAGCACAGCTGGTCTCCCACCATGGCTTCTCCACACAGCCTAGGCCACAGGACAAAGAAACGCCACCGCCCCCCACTCCAGGGTTGAGCGCCTGACAAGGTCCTTGCAGCCACTCTTTTCTATGAGGCCGGAGGAAAAGTAACCTCTATCCCAGAAGAATTAAAACAACAACAACAACAACAACAATAACAACAACCTTTAGAGGCGGGTCCTGGGGGCACATACCCACAACCCCAGCACTCATGAGGTTAAGGTGGGAGGATCAGGAGTTTTGGGACAGCCTAGGCTACGTAGGGAGACCCGTCTCAAAAGGCAAAACCCAAAAAACTACTAAGGCATTTCTAGAATGCCAAGTCACCGCTCCAGCTACAGCCTGCGATGCTGTCTCTAAGCACCAAAGACTTGATTTTCCATTCTCCTGCAATGGGCAGAAGGCCTCTACTAGGCCCGCGAGTGTCATTTTGTTTATTGGAGCAGCAAGCGTACCAGCAGCAAGTCACACAGTCTCACCCTGCCTGGCCACATACCCTGGGCAAGGGCTTCAGTTTTACCATGCAGAAAATGGGACAGCAGGCCTTCACAGCTGTCAGGGGCCTAAATAAAATACCATCCATCATTGTGAACCATCGATGTATTTGAACATCTCACTTTTTGATCTAGAACCAGGTAAGAGGTAGCCACTGCCCACAGTTTAGGCTAAAGACTGGGGAGGGTAGCTGGGTGTGGTGGCACACTTCTTTAATCCCAGCACTCAGGAGGCAGAGGCAGGTGGATCTCTGTGAGTTCGAGGCCAGCCTGGTCTACAGAGCGAGATCCAGACAGCCAGGGCTACACAGAGAAACTCTGTCTTGAAAAACAAAACAACAATGCACTTATAATCCAGCAGTCAGGAAGCTTAGGCAGAAGGACTGCCATGAATTTGAAGCCATCCTGGACTACATGATGAATACCAGGTTGGGGCTACATGAGATACTGTCTCAAAAACAATAGACCTGGGGAACCTCTTACCTGGCTCAGAGGTTAAGAGCACTGGCTCCTCTTCCAGAGGACTCGGGTTCAATTCCCAGCACCCACATGGTGGCTCACAACTGCCTGTTACTCCAGTTCCAGGGGATCAGACACCCTCTTCTGGCCTCCGTGGGCACCGGACACGAAAGTGGCGCACAGACATATATAAGACACTCATACACATAAAAATAGGGTGATGATATATTTTTTAAAATCTTAAAACCAACAATAAGGGGGGGGTGGGAAGAGGGAGGAGGTGGGATCTGTGGGTGGTATGTAGAGTGAGTAGAAAATTTCTTAATAAAGAAAAATGAAAAAAGAAAGAAAAACCAACAATAAGAACAAACAATGAAAGACAGAGACAGGCTGGGCCATGGTGGTACACACCTTTAATCCCAGCACTTGGGAGGCAGAGGCAGGCGGATCTCTGAGTTCCAGGCCAACCTGGTCTACAGAGAAACCTTGTCTGGAAAAACCAAAAAACCAAAACAAAAAAAAAAAAAACAAAAAACCACACAGACACACACACACACACACACACACACACACACACAGAACCCTGCCCAGGCTTCACATGATTTCTCTTGCTTCCCCTGCAGGCAGCCCTTCCTGCCCACCCACCGACAGTGCTTTTGTTGACCTCACCTGTCACCCTCTCCTTGCCTTCCCTGTCAAAGCATTCCTTCCTCGCCCTTAGCCGCAGCGCCTGGTTCTGTTTGATGACTGTGGCCTGAATGATCTCCATGACCTCCACTTCCTTCTGGGGGATGTAGGTGCCTGGGGAAGGAGGAGGAAGCCAATGCCCACAGTCAGAGATATCAGGGTTACTGTAGGAAGGCAGGAAGCCCTGGCCCAGACAAAGCTGAAGAGACGGAGACGTAACTCACCAGGTCCCTCAAACAGCCACTCGTCTCCTGCCATGATCTTGTCTCCATTCTTATCCTCAAAGTCCAGCAAGGCCTTAAGATGCAGGGCAGTGTTGGGCAGAACCACCTGCAGCGGGGTGATGTCCTACAAGGAAAGGGTCATGGAGTGTCTGAGCTGTGATCCCAGGGTTCAAACCTGATACTCTGGAGATCAGAGTCCACAGCCTCAGTCTTTGGGAGGTCCACACCGCTGTGGATCAAATCGGGGCCTGAGAATGCTGAACACAAAGAAGATTTTAATCTTGTGGCTTTACTTTTGGTTTGCCTCATGTTCACAGGATTCCAAACAGCAGGAAGGGGAGGCCTTACAAAAACTGACCAACTTGAATGTTTGTAGAAATGTCTTTACAAATACGACTCGATTTGGTCTCTGAAAATATTCTAAAACAGGCAGGAAAGAAAGAGGTTCAGACGTGTTGGGGGTGGGGCAAGTCCACATAGCTGTTGACGAATGGAGTCAAGACATGAGCCCAAGTTATGCCCGTGTTCCCCATGACAGACTGGCCTGGGCTGCAGAAGGTGGGCAGTCACTTTACCCCCTGGCCTCACACTGGACTGGAGAGAGGCAGACCCCTTATCAGCTTCTGTCTAGCCTAGGCTGTCCTCAAATCACCATCTTCCTGCCTCTGCCTCTCAAAGGCTGGGATGACAGGCAGGTACCACCACGCCTGGCTTGTCTTAGGGCTTTGCCAGAGGAAGTTCAGTGGAGGTGGGGTGTGGGCCCAGAGGGGTTTGTGAAGGAGTAACTTAGAGACGTCAAGTACACACTGCTAAGAACTTGCAGACAGGGGAGAGACAGCCATAGACAGCCGGAAAACAGATCCACAGGCCATTAGTAAGCGCCTGCAAAGGACTAATGTGCACACCCTCCCACCTGGCAAGTCTCTAAAACTCTAGGGGAAGCCAGGTGCGATGGTACACTCTTTTAATCCCCACTCTTGGGAACCATAGGCAAGGGATCTTTGCCTTCTGACCAGCCAGGACTACTGTCTCAAAATAAAACAAAAATCTGAGGGAGCTGGAAAGGTGACTCAGTGTGTAACGGCACTCACAGCTAAGCCTGACCATCCAAAGTTTGATCCCTGGGACCCACAAGTTATTCTCTGAGCTGCACATGTACCCTGTCAATGCGTGCTAACACGCACACCATCATCATCATCATCATCATCAAATAGTCTGTTGTTTTTTTTTTTTTTTTAAATACCTGGAGTTGGATGTGGTACTATAGTTCTGTAATCCTAGCACTTGGGAGCCCGTGGCATGAGGACTGCCACAAGTCCAAGGCCAGTGTGGTCTACACAGAGAGTTCTAGGCAAGCCAAGGTTACATGGTAAGGTAAAACCCTGTCTCAAAAACAAAGTAAAACCAAGAACAAACGAGCAAACAAAACTGAACCAAACCAAAAGGAAAGTTGAAGGCCAAGCTGCTCTCAAGATCACGGCTGAAGAGGAGGCTGAACCAGAAAATGCCCCTCATGCCACCAGCAAACGCTGCCAGCCTCAAAGAAGGTGGCAGCATGGGAGAGTGTGACTAGTGACTAAAGATGGCAGGGCCTTCTCTGTGACACCCCAGCGCTCCTGGTCTGAGCGGGAGAGGATGGACCATCTCCGGGAGTCTGTAGGGGAAGGGGGTGAAAACGAGGCAGGGCAGCGACAGGCAGCTTTGCTGCTGAGGCTCCGGGGCTTCTGAAGATCTGTTCTCACTACTTCAAGCACTCCTCACCCAGGGCGGGACTCAGCCAGTCAGAGGTGAGACAAGGGCATAGATTTTTGTTTGTTTGTTTTTTTATTTTTTATTTTTCTAGACAGTGTCTCACTATGTAGCCCTGGCTGTCCTGGACTCGCTCTGTAGACCGGGCTGGCCTTGAACTCACAGAGCTCCACCTGCCTTTGCCTCTGAGTGCCGGGATTAAAGGCGTGCGCCACCACCGCCCTGCTTCCACTCAGATTCTTTAATGATTGCTGTCTTAATCATTTCGCATTATTTTTAGTTTCATTAAATTTTTTATTTCTCTTCTGTGTGTGTGTGTGTGTGTGTGTGTGTGTGTGTGTGTGCACGAATGAGTGTGTGTGTTGATGCGCATGAATTACCATGCACGTCTGGAAGTCTGAGATAACTTATGGGAGTCAGTTCTCTTCCCACCTCAGGTCTGAGGGATGGATCTCAGGTTGACAGGCTGATGCAGCAAATGCTTTTACCTGCTGCGCCATCTCACTGACCCCTCATTATTTCTCTACATCCTCCTTCTCCCCAGCTGTGTGCATCTCTACGCTCTCCCGGAGTCATGCTATTAGGCACTCAAGAGCAAAAAGCACTGATTAGGGCTTGTGGATATAGAGCACTTGTCTAGCATACGCAATGCCCTGAGTTCTATCCTTAGCACTGCAAAAAAGGGAAAATTTAAAAGTGAGCTGGCTAGATCGCTCAGTGGTGAAGACACTTGCTGCCGAGCCTGATGACCTGAGTTCAACCCCAGGACCCACATGATGGAAGGAAAGAACTGACTCCTGCCGGTTGTCCTCTGACCTCCACATGCGATTGGTAGCATGCATGCACACCCCAGCCCCCAAATAAATAAGTAAACAAAATGTAATGATAACACAAAAGGCGCTGATCTGTAGAGAAAGTCAGTATAAAGGTATAAAACACCATGCAGCAAAGGTAGAACTATTAAAGAAATTGCAGTAGATTCCCTTGCTTGGGAGCTCAGGCCTGAGGGCAACATGGATGAGGGTCTGGCTGTGATGATGGTTAACGGTCACAGGCATCTAGGGATGGATTTTGTGACATGAGGGTAAGTCTGTCTGAGGTGTGTGTGGAGAGCAGGGTAGTGGGGGTGAAGGGGCAGCGCGTCAACTTTGCCCCTGGTGAGAATCCACAAACATCCCTCCTCCTTAACCCCGCCCACAGGCCCTTTGTTTTCCCACTGGAGGGCAGCAGGAGCCCTAACAATAGCAGCAGGGCAGGCAGAGTTGGCTCGAAGAAGGAAAAGCCAAGTACCTTTTCCAGCACTTCCCCTGGGTACAGGGGGAAGGGGTCCTGGGCCAGTCGGATCTCTTGGTCAGCATGGCGAAGCCGAACTTGCCCTGTGGTGTCAAATAACACCAAGCTCTGGGCGTCCCGGGACACAGGGTTGGCCACTATGCAGTAGTGGCGTGGGGGAACTGTCACCATGCGTACCGGGGCAAATAGTACCCTGCAGTAATGTAAGAAAGGGTGTGAGGACCAGGGATGCTGTTCCAAAGGACGCAGTAAGTCACCTAGACAAGGGTCATTGCTGCCAGCCAGGCTCTCCTCAGCTGGGACAGCTCTACACCAACCTCTCATTGTCCTGCCGGATGTAGGTCTTTGGTCCAACCTCCACACGGGACACATTGCTGTTTTGGTCCAGCACATGGATGTAGTGGTATGGGGGGATGCGGATGATGGCCTCTTCAGTTGCTGTGGTTGCCATGGTGAATCCCACGCCCCGGGAAAACCTGATTGCAGCATGGAGAAGGATAGGTAGAGAAGACAAAAGATAAACACAGGGCATTTGGGATAAGGCAGGGCAGTTCAAAGATGGCCTCTCCTCTCCAGTTCCCCCAATTATCCCCTTCTTCACCCCACTCCCACTTCCTCCTCCTCTTCTGCTTTTTAAAAATTAAATATTTTATTTATGTCATGTGTATTAGCTTGCCTGAGTTTATGTGCACCATGTGCTTGCATGCAGGAGCCCTTAGAGTGAGCCACCACATGGGTGCTGGGAACTGAATTTGGGTCCTCCTTAAGAGTAGTAAGTGCTCAACTGCTGAGCCATTGCTCCAGTCCCTGTGTGTGTGTATATGCTTTATATATGTGGATATATATGATTTACTTTATGTGTATGAATGTTTTACTTGCATGTATGTATGTACACTTCATGTGCACCTGGTGCCCTACAGGGGTCAGAAGACGGTATCAGATGCCCTGGAGTTGGAGTTAGAGGTAACTGTGAGACACCCAATGTGGGTGCTTGTTGGAGCCCATTTAGGTTTCCTAGTGGCTTTACCCAGCAGGATGGCATAAGGGGATGACTGGACTACAGGCCTGAGTACCAGGTGTTTGGAAGGGTCTACACTTGGCTGTGTCTAGCAAGGGGGAGGTCCTTTGCCCTGCCCCTTGGCATTGTTATAAAAGGTCCTTCAGAATAAAGTTCTGGGCCGGTGGATAAGGATCCAGGCCCTCCCGAGGCTATCCTGCATTTCTGTTTCTCTCCCCTCTATTTCTATCTAAATCTCTTATTCCTTACTCCTCAAGAGTTCCTGGAGTAAATAAATGTGGGAGCTGGGACTCAAACTTGGGTCCTCTGCAAGCACTCTTAACCTCTGAGCCATCTCTCAGTCCTCCTCCTCTTCCTCCTCCTCCTCCTCCTCCTCCTCCTCCTCCTCCTCCTCCTCCTGCCTTGCCCCCACTTCTGAGATAGTCTGGCTCTATAGCCTAGGCTGACTCTGAGCTCATGGTCCTCCTGACTCAGTCTCTTGGAACGAAGGCCGGCTCTGCCTTACCTGCTTCTCCTTTTCTTATCCCCATGCCAGACCTCACCCCTGCTTGCTTCAGTTACCCACAGAGCCCAGAGGTACTGCCACCTTTCCCTCACTCCAGGCCACTCCCTCCACACACTACCGGTAGATCAAAGATTCCTAGTTCCTAAGCTGAGCGAGGAGATCACTCTGGGAAGCAACTATGCAGCCTTGTCCTGCACACACCAGGGAGCCGTGGCTCTGGGAAGCTCGCTGGTTCCTCCAGGGTCAAGTAGCTTTTTATTCCATGACTCAGGAAGGCCTGGCTGTATTCAGACGTTTGTCTGCACCCCTCCCGCTTCCTGTGCCCTAAGTAGTCCTGAGGTGAATGTTTCAGAAGTAGGTCCCCATCACAGAAAAGACCCAAGCGACACCCCCATCAAACCAGGTGGCTTCGTAACTTGGCGAAGCACTCTAGTCTCACCCTTCTTCGTCCTCTGGTCCGTGGATGCCCCAGCTCCTGCTGTCACACGGTCACAGTATTACAGGAGGGGAGGGGAGGGGAGGGGGCAAATGGTGGTGACTGGTACCCACCCACTCCATTTTTTACCTCCGAATCCAGGTGATTTCATTCAGTGCTTGGCTTATTTGTGAATGTCACACACCCTTATCCCTGCCCATCTTTATACCTAGCACCCCTTGGACATTGGACAAGTCTGTCTGAGTCAGAAAAAGGCAATTAAGTTTGCTAGGCAATACAGAGCCTTGACCCAGAAACTAGACCTGAACTTTCTCCTTCCTTTCTCCCTCTCTTCCTCCCTCCCTCTCTTCCTTCCTTTCTTCTGAGTGCACACACACACACACACATACACACACACACACACACACACACACACACACACACACACGCCTGCAGAGAACACAAGAAAGTTTTGGATTTCCTGGAGCTAGAAACACAAGCAGTTGTGGGCTGCTTATTATCAGTTGCTGGGAACAAAGTCCTGTCCCTGTAAGAGTAGCAAATGCTCTGAACTGCTGAGCCATCTCTCCGGAGCCTGGAAATATTTTGTCTTCTGTCTCTAGATTAGCTATATGTGCTTCTACTGAACATCTGGAATGTGGCTAGTGCATCTGAGAAAATAGAGTGTTGCTTTTTTTTTTTTTTTTTTTTTTTAAATAATGAATCTTGTCATTTAGCACAGACTGGTTTAAATTCTCCATCTTCCAGCTTCAGCCTGAGTGCTGGAGTTACATGCATGCTCCACCATGCTTGGGCAAACCATTTTTGCTTTTTCAGTGTTGAGAATGTGACCTACGGCTTCCTTGCACAAGCTGGGCCAAATGCTCTACCACTGAACTGTACTACATCAACTTAACATAAGCTGAACAAAAGGGAAGAACTAACTGGGCGGTGGTGGCGCACGCCTTTAATCCCAGCACTCGGGAGGCAGAGGCAGGCGGATCTTTGTGAGTTCAAGGCCAGCCTGGTCTAGAGATCGAGATCCAGGAAAGGCGCAAAGCTACACAGAGAAACCCTGTCTC
>CABHPP010104712.1:0-12712 GCA_902168425.1 Peromyscus attwateri
AGAAGAGAGGCTTGACCGTTAGCCTAACTTTGGGCCCTCACATTGCTATTAAAAGAGAGACGGGTAACACTCCGGGGGACCAGTGTCATGGTGCCATTTCTCTGATCCTGCAGGTTGAAGGCCCTCTTCCCCAGAGCTCCTCTCCTTGGCTCTCTGCCCACAGACATGAGGTGATGAGGGTCTATTTCATCTCTCAGTGGTGGAGTGACAGATAGGAGACATGGGGAGGAAGTCTCTTGAGGGACAGTCAACCACCCTCAAAGCACCTTTTCAGACCACTGCTAGAAGACAGGAAAGAGGCTGAGGACAGTAAAAGACACACTCAGTGGAAGTGACATCGGTGTGGGGTTCTGGCCAGACTCCTTCTCAGAACACCTTCCAAGGTTCCCCGTTATCCCAAGATACAGCCCAAAACTGAGCAACAGTTACGTTTATTGAACAATTACATTGCTCCCTATACTGTGCAGTGGATGCTAACTAAGTGCATACCCAGAAATCCTCAGAATCCTTCACTGAGGAGACAAGCTGGCCACCACGTCTGCAAGGGTCAGAATCTGAACTCAGGCTTTGCTGAGCTTCCAGCCCCTGGGCTGTTATTATCACCATACTCTGCCTTCTCTGGGTCCATCCCAACCTTTAGGGCAGCCCCAGGGAATGCCAACCCACCATCCCGGCACGGATGACCCCCGGCCCTGGCAGATGAGTGACTTCCAACTTTGTCTCCTGGGTCTGACCACACATGTTCCCACTTTGTGTTTTCATCTTCAAATCCTACTTTCAGATGCCAGACGTGCTGGTACACTCCTTTAATCCAGCACTGGGGAGGCAGAGCTCTGAGTTCAAGGACAACCTGGTCTACACAGCGAGTTCCAGGACAGCCAGGGCTATCCAGAGAAGCCCTGCCTCAAAACAAAACAAATCTTACTTTGGGGTTTGAAGAGGTGGTTGAGACAGGGTTGTACTCGACAGCCTAGGTCTCCTCGCACTGTGTGAGCCACCACGCCCAAAACTCAACTTGTCCTTCAACGGCCCACTCAAATGCCGCTCTATTCAGGATCCTGCCTATCTGCACCATACAACAGTTACAGGGCTACTAGGTGAATATCTCTCACCCACTAGCAAGACCCCACACGACTTTGCTGCAAGGTCCGCCTCAGTGCCAATCACAAATGAACTCAGGACATTTTGACGGAAGCGCCTCCTGCGGGAAAGCCAAGTCATGTATCTGACGGTACATGCCTCTCCTGTGTCCTTGTCCCGTTACCTTCCACTCAATCACAGACACCAACACATGTTCTCCAAGTCGTTTTAACTCTGCTCCAATTCTAAGCTCAAGGGCACGGCCCCTATTTTAGCAGTCTTTGCGTCTCAAGCCCCCTAACACAGACATTACCCTCACATCCTAAAGACTTGATGGACATCCAACAACCCAGGCTGACAGAAAAGAGGTGTAGGGGGCGGGAGCAAACTCAAGTCCCTGTGCCAAAGCTCACCTGACCTCCCCGCTCAGTGACAAAGGTTTGAAAGAATTTCCAAGTCAGATTCCAGTGTGGAGGAAGTGGGGAGCAGGCCTGGGCAGTCCTTGGCAGGATTGTAAAGAAGTAATTAAAGTAGAGAGAGAGCGACAGCCCCACTTTCTAGTCTCAGTTTGGCTACTAGCTGGCTGTGTGGTCTTGGGTACATCACAGAACCTCCCCAGAACTCCAGTAACCCCTCCCTAAATGAACGTTTTGAAATAGAGGCTCCTCAAGGCCCTGCCAACCCTAACATTCTATCATGATTTTGTCACCCCAAACACCTGAACCCCCGATGCAGAAACCAGGTGGGGTATCTTCCTCAGCAGGAGGTAAGAACAGGGACAGAACTGAGGTGCAACCTCATGCCCCCACGCTATTCGTTAACCTCTCCAAAATACAGGTGACCCCCACCAAGTGAGCCAGCACCCCTCCTGCTGGAGCACGAAGAGGGATCTGAGGGCAGCAGAGGACGGAGGGCAGACGCAGAAGCAGGTTTTCAATAATCGGCTGGAACTTCAACTTCCCCCCAAACATGTACACTTTCACAGATCCAGTTTGGGAGTGTTCGAATTAGCACAACCTGCCCTGAAATACTGCATAAAACACACAGTAAGCATTTTGCTTGTTTTTATGTCATCGATGGTTTCAATGGGTGACTCACCCTTCCTCTTTAGCACTCTGTGCTCATGGGGTTTACTATAAATAATGCAAAGGGGGGGTGCACACAGACTGAACACAGGCCCTGCCCAGCTGGGCTGTTGGGCCACTGCAGAGCTGGGCAGGACAACCAAGCAGCTCTAAGGTGTGTTCAGAAGGACTGCTTTCCACTCCTGCTCCAGGACAGAGAGGAAGCAAACAGCCCCCTCCCCTCCCCGACCTCAAGGGCTCAGGAAAATAACCCTGTTAGGAACGGGAACTGAGACCATAGTGTTTGTGCCGGGTACTAGCCGAGAATCTGAACACATGTGCTCCTTAGTCTTCTGGAACCTTCCGAAAAGGTGCAATCTGGATTCCAAGGCAGGCTCTGCGCCTCCCTTAGGATATTTGTGTGTGTGTGTGTGTGTGGTTTTTCCAGACAGGGTTTCTCTGTGTAGTTTTGGTGCCTGTCCTGGATCTTGCTCTGTAGATCAGGCTGGTCTCGAACTCACAGAGATCCACCTGGCTCTGCCTCCCCAGTGCTGGGATTAAAGGCCTGCACCGCTGCTGCTGCTGCTGCTGCTGCTGCCGCCGCCGCCACCGCCGCCGCCGCTGCCGCCGCCACCACCACCGCCACTGCCACTGCCACCACCACCTGGCTGCCCTTAAGATATCTTAGTCAAATCTTAATCCATGCTGTCTGACTCTGACTTTTAATTATTTGATGATGCCCAAGTTGCAGGGGTGTGTGTGTGTGTGTGTGTGTGTGTGTGTGTGTGTGTGGACTTAATGTGACGTCTCAAGAACCCAAACTCATAGGAGGCTGCACCACAAATGCACAAACACAGTAGTCAGTAGTCAGAGGGGTCTTGGCCAGGCCTGGTCATCATGGAGACTGCCTCACTGGGATTCCAGCCACAGCCGCTGAAAGTCATAGGCCCTTTGGACTCAGTCACTTCCTAGCCGAGAAGCAAGTCAGTACTCACAGGGGCTGAGCTCCTTTTAGATCCTGCCTTCCCAGGCAGCCCCCTCCCACCCCCACCCCGGCGGGCACTCATCACTCACAAAATTTCCAAGGCTCATCAGTTCCCCATGTCTAAGCTGCCCTCCTCCCAAAGGCAAGGCCAAAGAATGCATTGTAGGCTTCTGAAAAGTCCTAGAGATGTCCCAACAGCAGGAGTGGTAGCAGCACTGTGGCACTGAAGAGACTTTATAGTAAATATGACCTCTTCATAACAGCAGCTTTCTACAAAGACACCTTCATTTGGTCACTTGCTTGCTTTGTTGTTGTTTGAGGGTTTTGTTGTTTTGGCTTTTTGGTTGTGTGTGTGTGTGTGTGTGTGTGTGTGTGTGTGTGTGTGTGTGTTTTAGGGTTTTGTTGTTATTCTGAGGCAAGAGCTAATGTAGCCCAGGCTGGCCTCAAACTCGCTATGTAACCTGAAGCTGAGTGTGAGCTTCTCATCCCCCCCTCTCCATCTCCCACCTGCCAGGACTGCAGCCAGGCACCACTGTACTCGGGCTTATGGAATGCTGGGGATCGAACCCAGGGCCTCATATATGCTAGACAATCACTCTGTCAACGGAGCTCCGGCCCCAGCCCAAGCAGGGGCCTTTATATTCCTGATGCACTTGCATGACCCCCTATGATCTCACTTGCTAGCTGCGAACACAGGACTTCTTATCGCAGCTTCTCCCTTGGGCCCAAACAGCAGCATTCAAAGAGCCCAGCTCTCTAACTCCAGAGCATCTTCACTGCACTGAGCATCTGAAACATCACACATCCTCAGGGCCACAGACAAAGAGAGGCCGTGCAGCTTGTCCAAGCTAGCGAATCGTAGCCATCTTGTGATGGCCTGGCTATCCCAGCCATCCAACGTACCTCATTCCAAAGCCTACATTCTTGTCACTAACTCAACAGTGACTAAAAATTAACACTGCCACCACCTTCCAGAAAACCTCTCTTTTGAGTGAGGAACACAGCCCCCCACGCATGCCCGATGCCCAACTGCTCAATCTCAGCATCTCCTGGACTTTGTGCTTCTCAGTAAGTCTGCCCCGTGGATACCCCCTGCTCTAAATAGCCCACTCCGTGATCTGCAAACACTGTGAGGACATCAAAACAAAGCTATCAGCTAGGTACCTGCCTTTAGCAGCCAGTCCAAACTCTTTTGTTTGAGTATCAGGCAGCTTATTGACCAGGGTTAGGGTCAGAAGTTTTTCCTTTACCTAGATACTTTGTTTCAGAGCGGCATATTGGGGGTAGGTACAGGGGCTCAGGCTGACATCTTCAGTAAGCCCCAGCTTTGAAGACTGGGTGAAGAAGGTAGAACTTACGGTAAAAAGTGGCCATTACCACCCCACTCCCATATGAGCATGAACCTGAATCTCTAAATGTTTCCTTGAAGCAGAGGGACAGGGCATGAGGGCAGGAAGCTGGGACATCATGAGATCAATGCAGCTGCCCAATGCAACCGCCATCTCTTCCTTCAAGCTCTTCCCTGCAACTGTACCCCACCTGACAGCCTCCGCTGGTCCCTGCTGCCCAACTTACCACCCCTCACCTGACCCCTACAGTTTATCTTCACAGACTGAGAAAGGTGGCCCTTATCAAGCCATCTACTCCTAGTAGATTGTTCCACAGACCACAAGGGTTATCAGTAGAGCCGATGCAGGATGATAAACAGTCACCTCTTATGCAAATAACACCAAGAATGTTGGCCACAGAGCAGAAGCCGTGTTTAGGAGAGTTTGAATCGAATGTTCTTTTCCTCCATTCCAGTTCGGGGGACCCAGACAACTTGGCAGAAACTGCTCAGGTAGTTTTTCTCCTTTTCTGGCAGAGATCTGTGTAAATCTGGGTGACCCCACTTTGTCAAGATTGTGGCTTCGCATGGGACTTACATAAGTTCTCTCTAGGACTATAGCCAATAACCAGGTCATTTTTCTGAGACCCCTGACCATTGTCTCATGCCCTGTTTGTTGATGTAGAAAAGTAAAAGGATTCAGGTTCTGCTGGGCATGATAGCACACACCTTTAATTCTACCACTCAAGAGACAGAAGCAGGTGTGAGTTCCAAGTCATCCTGGTCTACATAGTGAGTCCCAGGGCAGCCAGAGATGCACAGTGAGACCCTGCTAGACAGACAGACGGGGGAAGGATCTACAAAGTGGGTATGGAGAAGGCTGGGGGTGACACACACACCAAAAAATCCATTAAAAATAAGGGGCAGGGTGATGCCTCAGCCAGAAAGCATGAAGATTTGAGCTCTATCACAAGCACCCAAGTAAAAAGCTGGATGTGGTGATGGACCCTTATAATCCCAGCACTGGGGAGGTAGGCTCAGACCAAGCCCTCGGGCTTGCTGGACAGCCATTCTAACCACGCAAACAGCAGTTTCCATGCCATTGAGATTCTGTCTCAAAAATAAAATAAAAGTGGAGGAACCCTTGGGGAACCCAAAACTAACACCTGATATGTATCCACATATACATATACACATCCATCTACACATGTACTCACATGTGCACACTCACACATGTGCACACACAGACATGTGTGAACCCATAGACACATGTACACACACACACACACACACACACACACACACACATACACACACGTTCTGATTTCTAAGGTGCAACCCACGTGACTGAGAGATGCTCTCAGGCCAGATGTGTGGGGCAGAGGCAGCCAGGACACCAGTCAGTGCCCTTTCAAACACTTCTTATTCCAAGTGCAAACTCAGAAGAGTGTCTCTAGGTGACAGAAGAATTGTACTCGGAGGGACAGAGCAAGCAGTCTCACCCCCAGGGCTGCAGGCTGGGAGGGGGGAACAGGAGAATGACACAATCCAGGGCTGGCCAGAATGAAAGACAGAATGGAAGAGGCTAATTTACACAGGAAGTGAGCACTTACCAGGCCCTTCATCTCAACACACAAAACCCTCGGCCATATCTGGAAGTAATTACACCCAGTTAACATGATCTGCTTGCCACTAAAATTAACTGCAAACAGAGATATTTTTCACTTTTGCAACAAGGAATGCCAAAATGTGTTCTGGTCTGCACCCCACACATGCCACTGAATCTGCCTTGGGGGAGGTGATATTTATCTGTGACTTGACAAACGGGGGGGGGGGGGGGGGGGAACGCTCTTATAGCTGTCAGGACACAGAAAGTAAAATAGAGGAGAATTATCAAAAAGTGAATGTGGCCCTGAAATCCACAGTGCTGGAAGCCCCCCAGAGTCTGTAGCCCTTGCTGGCCCAGTCTGTTTTCCCACTCGGAACTCCAGGGAAAGCAGTGTTTTTAGACTCACTCGATTTAGCTTCCCATTGCATTTAGGTACCATCTTCAGTCCTTCTGCCAAGGGAGCGGGGGCGGGGGGATGCAGGGAGGTAGATTCACAACTGTTAGCTGAGCCTTGATTTAGCAGATCATTTTGGAGGACAACTGTCACGATTTGCACCGAGTATTTCCAATTCCTAATGTGGCCAGTGCCTTCAAAGCAGCTTTCACCTGCTCTGAGCTGCTCAGGAACCACTCACTTGAGACATGCGCAGTTTTGCTATACAAAGGAAGAAGAAAGGTCTGGGAGGAAGCCACAGTTGGCCTCCAGTGTGGGCACCCTGAAACAGGTCCATGTCTTGGTCTCCGAAACTCTAGGCTTAATAGCCTCAACCTGGCTGACTAGTCTGTCATTTCTCTTTGTCCCCAGCCCCACAATTTGTAAAGCACTTATTTGTATTTTTCTGTGAGCCGCTGTCAACGATGCTACAAACACAGACACAGATCTGTAAAGTTCCCAAGGAGGCATTCGCCCACACTGACCCCTCTTTTCTAGGCCACAGGACACACACTCCCCCTCAAGATGCAGTTCACTCCTTTGTCACCAGGGGACTTTAAGCCAGCAGCGACCAAGTAGAGCATCCATTGACCGGACAACTTGCAAACATCTTTTCTCAAAAAGAGGCAGGCAGAAGTTTCCCTTAAGAATGAGGTCAGATGCCACTGTTCTCAGCAAAAATCACATTTAGAAACACTCCCTCAGGCATGGAGGGGGGGTAGTATTACAACCCAGAGAGGCAATGCTTTGAGGACTTGAAGTTACGATGGGGTTGGGGGGAGCATTTGATATAGTGAAAGAAACACACACACACACACACACACGCACACGCACACGCACATGCGCACACACACACACACACACACACACACTATTCTTTAACTCTGTAAATCTGACTTCATGAAGAAGACATTAAAGAGGGTCACAGGCCCTCTTCAAATCAGCGATCCCGGCCATATGAGCACCCAGCATTGGCTAACTATTTCTGCTGTGTGCACCATGATCCCACCGACTAGGATAGCACCATGCCAAATGGCATGCTCCTCATTTCCTCCCGCTGACCCAGATGCAAGTGGCTAGGAACCCTGCCCTGCCCACCAGCTTCTAGAAGAGCATGGATTCAAGCCCAACCTCACTTTCAGACACCATGTTCTCTCCACTCACCACTCTGCAGCCAACCACTGTGGGGAATTTAGGAGAGAAGGGGTAGAGGAGGGAGAGAAAGAGACGCTTAAATGCTCCCTCCCATTAACAGCCCATTGGTATGTGGTGCGTCTTCTTTCCCTCATATGTCCACACAGATGCACAGACATGCATGCACCCATTCACATATAAACATGCATGCACACACTCACAAGGGCTCACACATGCATGGATGAACACCCTGGGCCCTATTACTACATAGCCCTTCAGGCTCAGAAAGGGTTAAGTTACCCTCACCGCATAAATCAAAAGTTCAAGGCTGCACCACACCACAATGATCCCCTCTTTACATATGACGAGAACCAGAGAGGGCTGCAATCCCAAGCATCCTGAGTGAGACTCCCCAGCCCGCACAGGTTATACCGCCGGGGTCAGGGCCGAGGACCTTTAGCGGCAACATTCATTTCCTGAACAGGACAAGCCCTCCTGACCATAAAGCTAATAAGAACTTCCTCGCACGGCGAGCTCCGGCTGACAGGGCGACTTGTCACTGGTCACGCAGGAGGAGAGCGCTGGTTCCCATTAGAGGCTTATGATGCCAGGTGCTCCTAATAAGGCACCTCAGTGAGAAACAAGAGCCTGCTAAGTCCTGGCTCCAACTCTGGAAGTAATCAGGCCTGGGCTTCAGGGATTAGGGAGGGGCCTTCCTTGAAGAAACGGGGGGGGGGGGGGGGGGGGGGGGGGGGGGGCCTGGGTTGCCCCGGGGGGGGGGGGGGGGGGGGGGGTGGGGGGGGGTGGCCTCGGTAGACCCCTGGCAGCCGCTAACCTGCTGAATGGCTTAAATAAATAAATTCCTAAGCATCCTTCCACATCTTTCCCAGTCACCATAAAAGACTCCCCCAAATTAACACTAGTAATGTTTCCCCAGTACTCCAGGCTTGATGGATTACCCAGAGGGCCATTACGTTAGGCCAGATCTGCTTCCCATGACAGCAAGGAGTGTCATGCCAACAGACCTAATGGTAGTAAGATCACAACCCTCAGCTAATCCACTTAGGCCAGGAGAGGATGACGGGGGCTCAGTGCCTCCCCTATCAGGCTGGGGTCACAAAGGAAGTGGAAGGAAGGTAGGCAACTTCTTACCCCATCCCTGCTGCTACCAGTTAACTTGGTTTTGCTTCCGCATACCACCACCCATCCTCTGCAAAGGTAATGGTCTGATGGAGTGCGGACCTTATTTTTAGCTCGTCTGATGGGCTCGAGCGCCGGTGCGCTGTACATCTTTACTTTCTGAGGACTCCAGTTGGCCGTAAAGAACTTAGACAAAAACCAGCAATTTTCTTTGTCCTCTTCATCAAAATATCTGTGACGGGGGTCTTTTAGTAGTTTCCTCAGCACCGCCATGCTGTCTCAGGAAGTCCCTTCTCTTACCTAACTTGGCTCCTTCCTCCTGTAACCCTGAACACGATCTGTTCACACTGAAGAAAATCAGGTCTCAGGGTCAGAGTGGAAAGTGAGTTCAGAACTGAGATTCAAACAGGATTTGGGGGAGTTTTAGGCAAAGTTTCCATGCTGACAAGAAAGGGCTGGAGCCCCTCCCCACAGCTGCAGAGTTAAGCCTCGCATAGGCAAAACCCAACCATAGTTTTTTTCAGACTGAGCCAGCATAATAAGGACACAGGGGCTTTTAAGGGGAAACAGTAGAAAGGGGGATTTCTGATTATGCTGGCATGGAATTAACAACGCAGAGTTTTTATTTTTGAAAACATGCCTTTTTTTTCTCTCCCTTTATCTGTTTTTCTGTTTTCTAGTCAGCATAAAAGCTTGTACCTCTAGAAGCTGGTCACTCCGTCAGTAAGATGTGACACCAGATTTCCCGGATCTGTGTGGTTTGGGTCCATAAACACCTGTCCACTATGCCATGTGCAGGTGACTGACCTCTTCTGAAGCCACCAGGAGAAATGAGAGACCAGAACTGGTCCCTTAGCTTCAAGGAAAACGAATCAGAAGACTAAAGCGCTAATCTTGGTGCCCTCTCCTGCTTTCCATAAAGTCAACTAACCTCTTGGACTTTCCTTGGCCATCAGAAATGCGAAACTAACACCTTCCTTACAGGCCAGCTAAGAATTAAGCAGATCTCATGAGTGCACTCAGCCCAGAAACTGACATGTAACAAGCACTGAATACTGTCCCTGAACCACTCTGGGAAGGATCCCTAGGGAGAGTTCTCAGCCCCCATCATTCATGTGAGCCCCGCCCAAGACCGCCTGCAGTAAAGTAAGGTGGTACATGTGTGCCCCATATCACCTCCACCAAAGTGACCCCACACAGTGAGCCCTGTGAATGAAGAGTGGACACCACATCTGTGCTCTGTGTTTGGACCAGACAGCAGCAGCACTGTCCAGCTAAATTTAAAGACCTGGAATGATTCGCCAGACCCTGGGCCAATGGGACAAGGTGTACCCCGGACACCAGAGTACACTGGTCCACTTCCCAGGGAAGACAGAGGCGCACACGGGCCTGTGCTGTGGGCATGGCCTTCTGCACAACAGTGATGGCTACCAAATGGCATCCACCTACGGAACCTATGCACTATGCATTTCCATGTGTGGCATATACTTACAGGTTGCTCGCTCCTTATAATGACCCCTTGGGTAGGTACGGTTATTATTATCCCACTTTATAAATGAACAGACAGCCTGTAGAGGTTAACTACCACAACCCCAATCACACAGCTGGTAAGTGATAAAATCAGCATTCTGACCAGAGTCAATAGGAGCACATTCACTATGTATAAAACATGGGGCTGGAGGTGGTAAAGGGCAATGTGACAATCTTTCTCTCTATCAGAGTAACTATGGAAGAGTCACTCCTTCACCTAAGATGCCAAACATAACTTTTAATTATCACGGAACATTCAAGAACCCTCTTGTCACCTCTTACCTTCATTTTGCAGGACTCTTAAGTCTTACACTTGAATTTTCAGTTGTATGTGTTTTAAAGTCAACACACACACACACACACACACACACACACACACACACACACACTGAATTAGCTAGAAATCAAAAGTGGAATTTGAATTTAGCCATTTGGGTTAAGAACATTTTAAAAACTCTAGCATTTTCCTAAAACAGGCAGGTTTATGAAAGTTTCAAGAGTTCATTCTAGATCTCATATGGTTCAGTAACCCCTGGTAGGTTAAGAAAGTAAGAATAGTAATAACAATAATAATATAATAATAATAATTAATAATTAATAATAATAATAATAATAAGTAGTAGTAGTAGTAGTAGTAGTAGTAACCAACACAAGCTGGGCATGGTGGAGCACACCTTTAATCCCAGAACTTGGAAGGCAGAGGCAAGCATATCTCTGTGAGTTCAAGGCCAGCCTGGTCTACATAGTGAATTCCAGGACAGCCAGGGCCATACAGCGAGACCCAGTCTCAAAAAAATCCCCAAACACAGCGGAGTGCAGACAAGAGGAAATCAAACTGATCTTCATCTCGGCTGTCAGATCCCACAATGCAAATTCCAAAACACAATGAACCAACAACCTAGCAAGTGTTCATCAAAGTCAGAAAAGAAAGCTCAGAAGCCGGGCGTTGGTGGCGCACGCCTTTAATCCCAGCACTCGGGAGGCAGAGGCAGGCGGATCTCTGTGAGTTCGAGGCCAGCCGGGGCTACCAAGTGAGCTCCAGGAAAGGCGCAAAACTACACAGAGAAACCCTGTCTCGAAAAACCAAAAAAAAAAAAAAAAAAGAAAGCTCAGGATGGAAAGGGGGCAGCAACGCAGATAACTCAGAGCCTTAGCCTCCAAAGCAGCTGGACATGAGGACGCGCCACTGGCAAAGTCTTGGCCATCTCACTTCTCTTCACAGCCACAGACCTCTCCAAAAGACCAGGTTTCCATTAGCCCAGGAGGTTAGGGACAGAATCATTCATCACCCCGGAAAGGATACTTACAGGAAACAGCAATGGGTTTGAATAGGATTGGAGCAAATCTGTGAATGACATAGTAGCTGTAAATAGCTACTAAGTAAAGCCTGGATACACCTGACCTTTAGAACTGACGTCAAGGAAGATGGTTGAAGCCTCCAAGTCTGGCAGTTTAGGGATGGTGCTGGTACCTAAAGACGAGGTCAGATGGAGCTGAGCCAGAACAGCACTGTCCATGTTCTTATAAGGCCTGCTGTAGTGTGCCCAAGGCTCATGAGCTAGAAGGCAAGCAGAGTGCCTGGCCCTAATCATTTATTGCTGTGTGACCATCAGCAAGTCATTTACTTGCTTTGAAATCTTTTCTTTATCTCTAAGTTGGGGGGCTTGATACTACCCCAAGACCACTTATCCAAACCTGCTAGGTGCTTCAGAAATCAGAACTGCGCAGATGGTAGGCTCATTGGGACCTGTGTTTAACAGCTCCAGCGGCATCTAGGGCAGCACTCTGTAATCAAACACATTAATATTTTTGCAGCAAAACATATGAATATTCAAAATAAAGCCGGATAAATATAGCCTCGCATCAGCTTTTGCCGCTAAATGAGTTTGCTGCAAACTTACACAAAACCTTTTAGCTTTCAGAGCTTCTCTGACTTCGTAATCACAGAGCTCTAGGATTGTGACACACGCACGCTCCCTCAGAAGGCTGTGAGTTAGGAGACAGACGTGTTTTACCAGAAGATAGAGCATCACAGCAGAAAGTGGGCATTATTAATGTGGCTGCTGGGGTTCTCATTACTCCACAATTTACCTTGTTCTATAAGAACTTGGTGTGACCTCAGAGGTGCCTAGAAGCCAAACATGGCAGCTCAGACATACAATATCAGCATCTGGGATGTTGTGGCAGGGGGGCCAAGGGGAGTTCAAGGCTAGTCTGGGCTATAGTGTGAATTGAGAGAGAGATGGGGGTTGGAGGGAGGAGGAGGAGGAGGAAGAGGAGGAGGAGGAGGAAAAAGAGGAAGAAGAAGAAGGAGGAGGAGGAGGAGGAGAAGGAGGAGAAGGAGGAGAAGAAGAAAGCTGGGGAAGCCTCAGTTGATAGAGTGTGTGTGCTCAGTTGGTGGTAGGGTGCA
>CABHPP010104713.1:0-7500 GCA_902168425.1 Peromyscus attwateri
GTTCATCCACATTTTATTTCATTGTGGCACTATCTTTGGCCACGTTGCATATTTATTATTTATAAAATAATGTCTGATACATAGTAGGGACTCAGTAAATACGTATTGAGTGGATTTATGAGATATGAAGAGAGAGATGAGTTATTAAAGTGTTCACATAAGTAACTGCAAAGGCGATGTATCAGTGGTCTGTACTAAAAACCCTGTAGGAAGGAATCCTGACTTAATCGGTGAAAAAGGAGACTCTCCCAGTAGACGGATTGCTGGAGTTTAAGTATGATAATGAGCTCCCGAACACTGAAAAAGAGTTGACAAGAGGAGCCAGCAGTGCTGTAAGCTGAAGAAACAGTTGGTGCAAAAACCCTAAGGTGCCAGGAGAGGCCTGGCAGATCTGAGTAGCAAGACAAAGGGGGTATATATATTTAAGATATAGATATAATATTTGTTATATATATATTATATACATAATTTTAAAGAGATAGAGAACATAAATTTGAAAGGGAGTGAGGAGATACATGGGAGGGTTTGGAGGGAGGAAAGGGAATTATATTTAATCTCAAAAATAAAAGAAATAATCAAAAATGAAAAGGGACACACACACACACACACACACACACACACACACACACACACACTGAAAAAGAGGCCATGAATTAGAAAGAAAGGCAAGGGAGGGGTACATGGGAGGGGTTGGAAGGAGGAAAGGGAAGGTGAAGATGATGTAATTATATTAATCTCAAAAAGTAAAATATTTTAAAATAATGAGCTGGGAAGGCAGGCATGGCCCAAAATGAACAGAGTTTTAAGGCCACATTGAAGAATTTATCTTTTCCCTAAAAATACTAAGAAGCTCTTCATGGGTTGTAGAGAAATATATATTAAGAAGTATGGGGTAGGAGAGGCAACATCATCGGATGTGTGGTTTTTGAGACAGAGTCTCTCTATGTGACCCTGAAAGGCCTGGAATTTGCTATGTAGGCCATTCTGGCTTCTGCTTCCTGAGTTCTGGGATTAAAGATGTGTGTTACCACACCCAGACAGATGTGCATTTTATAAACATGAGTCCAGCCATAGTGAAGCAAAAGGAGTAAGGTAGTCAGTGATTAGAAATAATCAGAGGGCTGTTCTCATGACTTACTAAAGAGACAATGTTAGTTGCATGTGGACATGACAAAAGTGGGCTTGACAGATACCTATCTACAGAACAAAATCAACATTCTTGGTACTGAGTTGCATATAAGGAAGAAAGGATATCAAGGCTAACCCCTGGATTCAGGGACCATATGAGTCAGTGGGTGACTGTGCTTTTTTTGCCTGAGCCATGGTACACTGAAAGAAAAGACAAAGCTCCACTTTGAGAATATTCTTTTGAAGAAGCAATGAGAATTCCATCAGGACAGATGCCTGGGTCAGAGACATCACTGTGGGATTTTATAATTTTCTAATTTTTTTTAATATCACAAGCACTATTGGGAAGGAATAGGCAAGGAGGCAAAGCAGAAGAGTGCCAATATCCTAGAGCCAGACTGCCAAACAGTGCTAAGACACAGAAGGTTTGGACAGTTGGGACTGGAAAGGGTTTGCTAGAGTTGAAGCCTAAGGGGTCAGACACGACCTTAGTGAGAAGTGTATACTTGAGTGATAAAGACAAAGAAAGCATCAAGAGGGGTGGGGAAATGGGAGGGGAAGAGCTAGTACTGATCACATACAAAGAGCTTTGCAGGAGTTTGAAGGGGAGAGAGGGGAGAAACAGAACAGAATGTAGGATGAGAGGATCTCCTATTGCTTCTTTTAATTAAAGGAATAGATTTTAGTATGATTAAAGGCCAATGGAAAGGGTCCAGCTGGGAGCAAGAGGGTGAATATACTAGAAAAATTATGTTGCTCGCAGGAAAATTAATCAAGTGGAGATAATCATAGTAAGCAACTCAAGCCAGCCTCAGACAAATGCCATATGTTTTTTTTTTCTTATCTGTGGTTCCTAGGCTTTATATCATGAGATAAAATCATGCACATATACATAAAATGAAAGCAGAAGTAAAAATGTCTAGAGGAACAAAGGAGACATCTAGGAAGAAAAAGAAAAGAAAGGTTAGGGTGTAATGCAAATCTTAAAATGTCTTATTAATAAAAAACTCAATGCCAGCTATTGGAGTAAATTCTGAAAGATCAGAGAGACAGAACAAGCCACAGCTAACCTCACCTCGCCAACTTCTCAGCCGGTCCCGTTTCCTCAAACTGGAAGCCTCTAAGTCCTCATCTGAATGGATCTCAGCTGAACTGCTGCTAAAAGCCTAAAGGCTTAAAAGCCTCTAGTTCCTGGTCCTCATGCATTATATACCTTTATGCTTCCAGCCATGACCTCCTGGGGTTAAAGGTGTGTGTCACCATACCTGTCTGTTTCCAGTGAGGCCTTGAACTCACAGAGATCTGGATGGATCTCTGACTCTCAAGTGATAGGATTAAAGGCATTTTCTGGCCTCTATGTCTATCTAGTGGCTGTTCTGTTCTCTGACCCCAGATAAGTTTATTAGGGTACACAATATATTAGGGGACACAATATCACCACATTTCCCGTTTTTTGTCTAAAATAAAAAAGTTATAACTAATATAAGAAAAAGTATATACAATAAGCATATACAATATATACAGTCAAGAATTACATTAAAAATGTCTAGTCCATTAACATTTGACAAATTCAGACAAAATATTTCATTATTCATCCTATTTTGGTGAGTCAAATACAAAATTTGTATGTAATACACAAAAATACAATCCAATGTACAATATTTAAAACAAGCAGTTCCTTTATAAAAGTAGATTCAATAATCTACCCTTTTATCTTATCATATCCATATTCTCTCTTTTTTCTTTTAATAGTAGATTCAGCAATCTACCTTTTATCTTATCATTTCTATATCTTCCTTTTTCAGAGTAGATTCAATAATCAACCCTTTTATCCTATTATTTCTATGTGTCTTATTTTTCAGAGTGGGTTCAAATCTGCCTCTTATCTATATCCTCTTTTTTCTTTTTCTTTCTTCTTTTTTAAACAAGAACCCTGAATCTGATCTCCTTTTTTATCTTTTTTTCCTGACCATTAACAATAACAACTTATAACCAACCATCCTAAACAATGACAATTATCCATAAGCCATTGAGCGACCAAAAAGCACTTCCTGCTTTCTGGGGGTGAAGACATCTTTAGGGAATCCTGAAAATAAAATTTTTGGGTTAATTTTCAAGTCCTGGGAGAGTTAGCTGTATCATTTGTTGTCCAGTCTCTGCATAATGCAAGAGTGCAGGGCTTGTCTCAAGTCCTTGCTTGAGTTGTCTGAGAATCTGGATCATCTCAGCTAGCCATCTCAAAATTGTCCTGAGCAGTTTGTAATCCAAATCAGCTTAATGGCTTTATCATAGTTTGTGTGCAGTCATCGTTGTGGGATCCCGTCATCTGTTTGGAAGACTTCAAAGTCTCTGTTAGGTGTGGTCGTGGTTGACTGCAGAAATTTTTTCTTTTTGTGCCTCCTCTGTGGTTTGAAGCAATATTAGTTGTATCTGTGGCAGAATCGTGTCTCACAGCCGGTTCCAAGTTTGCAATACAACTGGTTCCATTCTTCTTCACCAAGATATTCTTTGATTTCAAATCTCTGTGAGCAATAGCTGGCTTTCCTTGGGTACCAACAATCTCCATATGAAGATGGGCAAGACCGCTTGCCGTGGACAGAGGAGTTTGATCATCCCTTCCACTGTAACAGTGTATCTGTTCAAATAATCAAAAAGGGATCCATGCTCATGGTAATCGGACACCAGCTACACCTGAGTCCATGTGCCATTGTCTTTGTTGTCTGCTGCTATAAATCCTAGGATATTTTCATGGTTGTAACATCAGTCTGATAAGTCTTTTCCTTTTGGAACCACGAACATTCTTCCCTAGAAGAGAATATCTTCACAGCAACTTCTTCTACCCACTTGCCTCGCCAAACTTCTCCAAACCGACCTTTGCCGGTGCTTTCTTGTAACACGATGGTCCTGGCAATTCTCTGAACAAGCAGCAGTAAACCCTTCGCCCCTGGTAGCAGTGTCACTGTTGTCACCAGCACAATGAGAAGCAGCAGGCAATACAGAGAAGCCTTACAAGGTCCCGCTGCCACCGTTTGTGGCCCGGCCAGGCCCCGTATCTAGCTTCTCCTCAGCAAGCCTCCCAGGCTGGCCTTGAACTGGGGAACCTCCTGCCTCTGCCTCCTTCAGCAAATCCTACCTGAGTGTGCCACCTCAACCGGTTGCATGCAGCTCGGGCCTGATCCGGGGTCTGCAAGGCCACAGGCAAGTGGCTATTTCAAGAATCTATACCCCACAAATTGGGCACCAAATGTAACACGAATCTTAAAAGATCTTATTAATAAAAAAACTCAGTACCAGCTCTGGAAGATTAGAGAGACAGAACAAGCCACAGCTAACCTCACCTTGCCAACTTCTCAGCCGGTCCTGTTTCCTCAAAATGGAAGCCTCTGAGTTCTCATCCGAATGGATCTCAGCTAAACTGCTGCTAAAAGCCTAAAAGTTTAAAAGCTTCTAGTTCCTGGTCCTCACACCTTATATACCTTTATGCTTCCTGCCATCACTTCCTGGGATTAAAGGCATGTGTCTTTCCCAAGCAATTTCCCATAAATTCTCAAGTGCTGGGATTAAAGGTGTGTGTGTGTCACCATACCTGGCTGTTTCCAGTGTGGCCTTGAACTCACAGAGATCCGGATGGATCTCTGCCTCCCAAGTGATAGGTTAAAGGTGTATGTGCCACCATTTTCTGGTCTCTATGTCTATCTAGTGGCTGTTCTGTCCTCTGACCACAGATAAGTTTATTAGGATGCACAATATATTGGGGGACACAATATCACCACACTAGAGGGTATGGAAAAGGGAAGATGTGCAACATAAAATATAAAAATGTACCAAAAATTTAAAGGAAAAATAAATATTAAAGATGAAGGTTTTCATTAACAATATAAAACGGCAAGGAAATCACTATGAGAGGATGAGATTGAAAGACAGGTAGAAAGAATAGATTTCAGTAGAAAAGGAGCAGCATTGTTTTAAGAAGAAATGAGTTAGGAAGCCCACAGACAAAATGAAGTTTAAGGCCTGGGTGCATATGCTAGGGAGCAGTCATTTCCATATTTTCAGAAGTCATGGAATTGAACTAAGAATAAGAGACCTTGATTCCACTCAGCTCTACTCCAGGACATCCCTCTAAACAGATATTCAATCCTGGAGAGGTTCTATTCTTTGCCTAGTTTGAAAGTAAGAATGCTCTTTTAGATGAATGCTAAGGCATTTGTTTTGTTTTATTCCTTTTTGTTGGAAACAGAGTCTCACTGTTTCTCAGGTTGGTCTCAGACTCAGATATCTCTCTCTTTCTCTGTCTCTGTCTCTGTCTCTCTGTCTGCTTCTCTCTCTCTGTCTCTCTGTCTGCCTCTCTCTCTGTCTCTGTCTCCCCACCCCCACCCCCATCTCCCAAATTCTGGAACTACAGGCATGTAGCAGCACACCTGCAGTCTGAAGTTTCTTACAATTGCACTATCTTATTCTAGCTAAATAGAGAGAAGATGCAGCCCCAAATGTTAGACGGTTAGGAACTTAGAATGTTCTTTTTTATATAGTTTCAAAGACAGGTGTTCATTCATATTCTAAAGTGATGGACTGAGTCAATGCACTACAGTTTGATCTTCTTTCCAAATCCCACCAACATGTAAAAAGAAACAGAAAAATAAGACAAACAGTCCAGAGAGCCCTAGAAATAAAATCTCACTAGTAGATTATAAAATCATAGCAAGTCAGTTAGTTTACAGGTATTAATCCATTTAAATAATTCTACAAGACAACTACTATGATTACCCAATTTTTTTAAATGGAGTAAACAGAGTCACAGTGAGTGTAAGCAGTGTTTAATAGTCTGGCAGCCTGACTTTCTAGTCTATATGCCAGATCACTGTGCTGGTGACCTCCCAGAAGCAGTACTAAAGCTCTGGAACTCACATTCTCCTAACACAGCAACAGGGGAAGGATTTTGAAGAAGTGGTCATGAATCTTCTAAATGGAGCCCCAGAAAGTACTCAAAGTTGGCAGCAGCCTGGAGCTAGAGTGAGTCATGATGCAAAAAGCAGCGAATTGAGCTGAAGGTCTGCCAAGGCAGACTGGCCACTCTCCAGCTTTGTGCAGTCTTGCTATATAGTGTTCACCTCTGGCTACACCCAGCAAGAACAGCTTTCTAAATAAGGCCCTTCACATGCACAGAAAGGAAACCTACAGTGGTCCCTCTGGTTGGAAAGAGAAAAGGCGAATGCCCAGGTAATTTGGTGGTCAATATAGGATATGGCGACCAAGGACATGTTAGTGCCACTGTTACATCCTGCAACACATCTAGTAAGATGCTTTCCCAAATTCTGAACCACTAGGTATCCAGACTTTGATAGCACCCCACACACACACACACACACACACACACACACACACCTACAATTAACAGGAACTCTTCTGTAGGTACTCACTCATTCACTTGAACAACTGCCAAATTTAGAGAAGAGGCCTATCAGATGAACTGTGACTTTCAGATGTACTGAGAACCCCACACCACTTACCAAAGTGTAGCATCAACTGACAATGGGATATGGATACACTAAGTTGATAAGCCTAAACAACCAACATCTAAGGAGAAAGCTAACATGGAAATGGAAGGTACAGTTTAAAATTGGAATTAGTGTCATAAGAGATGTCCAAGAGAGTATGATATCCATAGGACAAAAGTAGTCTGGTATACAAAAGAAATGATAAGGGATAAAGATACAGTTCTTACAGAAGTAAAATGACCCAACAAAACAAGGAGCCATAGAAATCACTTGAAAATTGTCTTAGATTGTGTTCAAATCAGAGGAAAGTTTAGATAAATCAAGTGATGATTTTGAGATATCAGGCTATTCATTGAGAAAAGAATCAAACTTAAGGTTTGTACATATTGCATCTGTTCTCCCTTTCTCTCCTGCTTCAACATCTCCATCTCCACTCTACCTTTCCTTTCATTGTTAAAGCGTGTGTTTCACACCTCGTCTTCAGCCTCCATTCCCATGGCTTTGATCCTTTCCATAGCACAGCTTCTTGAATCTGTCTACAGTCACTGTCTCAACTTTTCACCTTTAGATTCCCTCCAAACCCACTACAAAGGGCTTCCACTGTGACTATGCCACCAGGCTTTCTCTTTTCAAGGTCACTAATAACCTCAATGCTACTAAATCCAATGGCTTGGCTATGTCTTATAGTCTCGAAGCAGAGGTGGCCGTTTCATTTGACTCTTCAAACATACTCTGCTTGGCTTCCATGGCAAAACCACCCTCTCTGGTTTTTCTATGACTTTCCAAGTCCTTTATTCTCAATCAGCTCTGTCTGCTCAATCTTTAAATCTCAAGATTGCTTCAGGAATTCTGTGGTTCTGTTCTCTCCTTTGCT